>PVIR01026330.1:0-24006 GCA_004026965.1 Petromus typicus | reverse complement strand
GGTCTCAAATTACTTTTCCTGTTGTCTTGGTGCTTGCTTTCTGTGGCTTTAATATGGTCAACAACTATATTCTTGGCCCTAACTTTATAAGTACTTTCTTTTGAGGCCTGTAATTTAGTTCAGTGGCACCATACCTACCTTGCAAGCACAAAAGCCCAGGTTCTATCCTAGTACTACCACAAAAAAACTAACTCCCCCCCAAAAAATGCTTTCTTTTGGCCCAGGTTGCAAGATTTTCACATTTTTCAACTCTTTCTTTTTCATCTGGCTCTCACCATAGATCTGACTAACCACAGATAGAACTATCCATGCCATAGTCTGATCATTTGGCTGCCTTAAAACTTTATTTTTCCAGCTTAATTAAACTACCTCCTTTAATCAGCCTGTCACAAAGATTTAAGGCAAATTATATCTGCCACTACGTAACTTGAAAGGCTCCATCAAGTCCTTATTTCTATCTGAAACCTTGGCCTTTATTTGCCCACATTCCCATCAGTATTTTGGTCTTTTGAATTCCAACCAGAATTTCCCATTGTCTTGTGCTTATGTGAAATGCCTGTTTAGCTTGCATCTCCAAATTTTTCTAAACTTCTGCAAATTAGCTCCAAAGGTCTCTGAACCATATGATTGTGTATAATTACATCAGTAATCCTACTTGTGTTATCAGCTTTCTGTATTAGTCATTTTCTCATTGCTGGGCTAAATACGTAACACCTATAACTTAAAGGAGGACATATTTATTGTGACTCTGATTTTCAGTAGATTCAGTTCATGTTTCTACCCTTACTGCAGGGTAGAAAAAGCATAGTTGAAGGTCATTTTGGAGGAAAGTTGCTTGATCCATGGCACAAAAAAAGCAGAGAGAGGAGAAAGAAGGCATTTAAGACAAGAATATACCCTTCTAGGTCACTCATAGTAGCATGCCTCTTTCATCTGTGCCACCTCCTCAACAGCATGTTGTACTAAAACCTCAGCAATGCTTAATCCTCTGATGAGTATAGCAGTCCTATGATCCAATCACCATCTGAAAGCACCATCTCTGAACACATAAGACTTTGGGAAATGTTCTCAATCTGACCCATAATAATTTTTAATAAAGAAAAGATAGCAGTACTAGAAGTTAAGCCTACATCTAAGTGGTTTCAGATCATTCCTTTCCCTTAAGCCATAGGCAAATAGCTTTTAATTTGTAATGGCTTATTAGTATTCCAAGCTTGATAGTCGAAGCCATCTGAGGCACTTCAGTAGAAATCAAGAGGAAATACATTGAAAAACAGTATATTATAGAGAAAGAGGTAAATAATCAAAGAAACAAAAATGGAAAAAGAAACAGAAAATACAGTAAAATGGAAGCCTGAGGAAGATTATCACAAAGACTTGAAACATCAAAAGTCAGACATGCCACATAAATTGAAAAGAGTCATTTTCCCCTCTCAACAACTGCCAGGAGTGAATGGATGAGCATCTGTCAATTTCCCTTTGCATAAAGTTGATAATTTTCTGTTCTAAACTTCTTTACTCCTCCATTCAGTTAGTCATTGGCTTTGATAAGATTCAGGGATGCTACTCCAGTATGTCATCTTGGTATATGAAGAAAGTGCAGAAGCTGGAAAGTCACTGTGATCTTCTGCTATTCTCTCATGAGGCAGATCATAAAGGAGTTCTTATATTTTTCTCTAAAGTTAATCTTAAGAGCTTCATTCCAGAGAGCCTCTTCTATACATGGAGGAAAGGGTTGTCACACAGGAACACTGAGAAGAATCTGAACAAACTACCCTTACTAAATTCCCTCTGGTTTATTACCATAATATCAAACCCCTTTACCTTCCAGTGATAATTCTGCATTACTCTTCATTTTTAAAAAAAATAAAACCGTTCATGTTTATGTGGGTCTTCATTTCCTAATGTAGGCCTCTCTATCACATAGAAATTAATAAATTTGCATAGTTTTCTCTTAATTTGTCTTTTGACATAGGGCTTCAAACATGAAGACTATGTTTTTGTATTTTCTAAATTGTTGTCATGCATTGGATGAGGAAAAGATACCACCGAAAAAATAATATCTGTTGTCTTTTCCCTCTAAGCCTAGTGCCAGTATCCAGCTTGGGTAATTTTTCTTTATTTCTTGATTAGATTGCTCCACCAGTTTTTCAGTTCCTTTTGCTTTTTCATGTACTCATTTTTTTTTCCTCCATTCTATATTGCACAGCCAAAGTGACATTTCTGAAATACGAGTGCAATTAAGTGAGTATTCTACTTAACACCTCTCAAGCTATGACTTCTCACAGACCTTGGGCTCTTAAGATTATAAATCCTAGAGGGCTCAGGAGGGAAATGACAAAAAACCATCAATGTACCTCATAAACAGCTACAAATTCCCTAAGATGAGTGTTACCATTATGTACACCTCAGATTCACTACTAAATGTCTTGGGTGGATCATAACTGAACATGGTTCATGAAACTAAATAAAGTCAAACATGTTTCTACTTTTCAGCATCTTCTCACCATCATTGCTTACCTACATGTGCTCCAAATATATCATACTTAATTCACTTTGTAGAATCCACCCTCTTCTCTGTGACTAAACACAAACTATTCCTGCTGAAACAGGAGTCTTCCCCCCTCCTCCTTTACCCTTTACTAGGTAACATTTTTCAGATCTCAGCTTAAGTTTTACTTAGATTTACTTTTGATTTCTTTTAGGTAAATCCCACTTTGCACTTCTACTGCATCACATGCTGCATAATGCTGAAGTTTCTGCCTTTTATCATAACTGTTTAACTTTCTGTCTCTTTCTCTAAACAACAAGATGCTTTGTGCAGGTTCTATTTGTTATTCTCAGTATCTAAATCAACCCTAACATATTCAGTGAAGTCAGCAACCTTTTCATTTTCTATGAATAGTGCCCTGAATGTATCTATGTCATATGTAAATATCATATATATTGAAAACACCATTATGATGGCTAAATTAGTTGGCAGCTTGAATGGCATGGGATTAGCGGAATGTGATTCCTATACAGTGGAGCCCTACTCTGCTACAAAAAAAAAAGATAATCTTGAGACCTTCTAGCTAAGTGGATGTACTTTGGTCTCATATTCTTAAGTGAAAGTAGATGCATGTGTTTAAATACTACAGTTTCTCTGCTGCAAGAAACTGAAGGTAGAAATAAAGACCAAAATAGATAATGGATATTGAGAGATAGAAAGAAAATGTTCCAGTGAGAAGAGGAACAAAAAAAAAAAAAAGAAGAGGCATTAAGAAACAAACGGCAACAAAGGTTTTGTAAATAAGGAGGGAAGAGGGGATAAAAGGAGAGAAGAATGGGGAAAAAAGATATAAGTTATATATGCAGGGATATAAGTTATATATCTAATTCCCCATGTTGAATGTCACTATGTATATCTAAATTGTACCAGCAAATGTTTTGCTTTAAAAAAAAAAATATGATTCTGGCTGTATATGAGTGGATCACTATGTGACTCTGGGTGCTCTATCTGGTCTCTTGCTCCCTCTTCTCTGGTGCTATTCCCATGCTCTGCTTCCTGATTGCCACACTGAACAACTTTGTGAAAGCTTTCCAGTTCCACGGTTCTGCCATGGAGCCTGACAGTTGTGAAATTCCTGAAGCCCTGAGCCATATTCAGCTTCTCCTTAAAGTTATGAGTGTTGGGTATTGTGTCAGTAGGCAAGCCAGCCAATGCAGTGATTGAAAAATTAAAGTGTGATGCTTGTAGTAAACTTCATGATAGAATGTGAAAATGTATTATTTGCTTTGCCTTTGCTTTTGTTTTCAACCATAAAATGACCAACAAATAAATGAAGCTGATTGACAAGGAAGAGCCTTGATTTAATAAGAAATTTTCACAGTTAAGTTACTTAGACTTTTTTAAGAAGGTTTAAAGATTCAGTTAGATCAAATAGGAAAGTCATAATGCTCTTAACATTTTCATTTCAATCATCAAGTGTTTAAATGGCATTATGATGAATATGAATGCCCTCAAAAGCTTCCTGAGCTCAGAGGAGGTCTTCTAGATTACTGGACTGTGGGGTGCTCATAGCTGAATGTGCCTCTAGAGGTGGGACCTGTTCAGAAAGGCAGGCCCCTGGGATGACTTGGAAGGCTGTTTTCCTCTCCCTTCCTCCTCCTTCTGTCTCTGCTTCCTGACTATTGTTGGGTGCACAGCTGTCCTTCAGCCAGACCTTTCCACTTTGCCTGCCTTACCTTGGAGCCACCAACTATGGACTAAAGCCTCTTAAACAGCGGGTCAAAAGTAAGCCTCTCCTCTAACTTGTAGGTGTTGAATATTTTGTCTCAGAAACAGAAAAGGGTCTCAGACAGTCAGTATACACTTGTGCAAGTAAGAGTGCCAGGAAAAAGTCATATAAGTAATTTGCTTTTCATTTAATAGGAATTTACTTTTAAATGATGAGACTCCGTGGCATCCTTTTAAGTCATGGAATGTCCCAAGTCAGCCACATCTGGTCAAATGGTTTTTAAGAAGCATATTTTTAGTTAATGGATAATAGATGGCAAACCAAAATTCTTCTCTAAAAATTTTATCTAAAGAAGCATATAACAGGTTTTATGAGTCATTGAACAGGCTATGAAATTAAAATTATGCTGTCATATAAGTAAAAACAATCTGATTTCTTTATTAAAATAATTTCACTGATTATAAAATAGCAGCATATTTCACATTATCTTACCTAGTGGCCATCTAGTCTATATAATTCTGTGTAACTTTCTTCCAAATAATGAAAACAGTGATTATTTCATGTGAAATTTGTTCACTGCTTTAGAACTCCTAAAATAGAGAACTTTTGTGGTGTGTGTGTGTGCGTGTGCACGTGTGCTAAGAATGTAATCCCAGGGCTTTCCATGAACATCCCTAGCCATTTTTTACCTTTTTACTTTTTTTTTTTTTTTTTTTGAGATAGTTTATCACTAAGTTACCAGGCTGGACTCAAACTTGCGTTCCTCCTGCCTCAGCCTTATTCTGTTTCTGAGGGTAGAGGAAAAGAAATCACAAATTTTCCCCTCCTTTTTACCTCATAATTGTGTTTGGGAGTGGCATTTGTTTCTGCCTAAATTAGGCCTGTCAGTACACCCTAGTCAAGTGCTCTCAGGGAACACGTAAGAGCTAGGAAACCATGGAGAAATAAACTGTCTTAGTTACTTTCCTCATTGCTGAGGCAAAACACTCATAACCATAGTTAAACAAGGAACGGTTCATTTGCCTCAGGGTTTATAGAGATTTTAGTTTTTAGTTGGACAGCCCCAAGGTAGGTTGGGAAGATAGAAGACAGCAAGTGCCAAGGAACCAGAGACCCTGTTTCTGTCCATATATTTTATCCAGACTACCCACCTTTGGTCAGATATCATTCACACCCAGGATGGGCACCCTTAGTGCTACCCAGAACTATGCAAAAGAGGTGTGCTCTTTCAGCAACCACATACCCTTAATCTCATCATCACACTGTAGATAGAACCAACTCTGAAAAAGTGTCAGCTTTAACAGAAGCCATTAATCATTGTGTATTATGTGGAAGATACTGGAAGAGTTTAGGACATTTAGAAACTTACAGCTTGATAAGATAAAGGATTATCATTTTATTAAAGTCAAGATTCTTTAAATCTATTTTATCTATTATGTAATAATTGTTCATTAAAGATATGTTGAAGAATTTATTGAATGAATAAATATTATAAAAGTATTTTATGTAAACTAGAAACATTACTAGATACCTGCAAATTTATATGAATACTTTTAAAATATTAGATCTATCATTAGTTTAATTGCTTACTTATTGTTACTAAGAACTGATAGAACCATTTTCGTAGGATGTAGCAAATGCACCAGTTTTAATTTTAAAATGATTATTTTTTTGGTTGTGGATTACAGAAGTAATGCAAAGTTACAGTAAAACAGTTTCTATTAAGGAAAGCTAGTAACTGATAAAACACTTTCCACCTAAAGAGACTAATAAGTCATAGAAGTGAGAGTACAAGGTTCCCTTTCTGGAAAGTTATTTGCATGGAAGACCAGCAGAGAGTAGATGGGGATAGGTAGTAGCTGCATTGGGGAAAAACACGTCTGAAATCTATGTCACATAATTACTCCTATGTTAATTGAAAAGCAGATTTTAATTTAATTTTGTATAAATGACAGCATAGTATCTTCTTCTTATTTGGCCTCTGAGTCTTCACCAGACTGGCAAGTTAAACATATATCTCCTTTGCTTTTGGGAACTTTTATAGAAAATACTGAACCATTTTCTTTGTTTTATGTTCTTGTTTTTTGACTTTACAGTGCTATTCACGTTACTGTTGGTCCTTACTGGGAAAAATAGAATTCTCATAGATCTGCACTTTAAATCTTGTAGGGCACTCAGTCAGTAGTTGAAATTTAGTAAGTTCAGAATGGTAGCACAACAATGAAAACTGAATAAATAAATGTGTAACTGTGTATCCAAAAGTGATGACTGGCAGTAGTCTAGCAGTCACAGTAATAGAACATGGAAGGTATCACTCTTCTTGGGCTGTAGGGACACTAGGCTAGGAAAGGGTGTGAATGAGGAGGGCTGTGACATGCAGAATGGAGATGGAATTAGAGTGATACAGCCTCAACAGAGACACTGAAAGATTTCATATCCAAGATACCCATTGAGGTTGCTGCTTCATGCTGCTGCCAGCCAGGTACCTGAAAAACAAAATTTTTTTTTAAGAGTATCAAAATCATTAGAGTAGTATGGCTTAAATTTAATGTAAATCATAGGCTTTTTTCTTTGCTTGCTTGGTTTTCGGGTTTGTTTGTTTTTCAAGTTTGAATGATTAACTTTTTACAAATTCTCTCCACTTTTTTTCGGACTTGGACCTTTAAGGCGTTTTTGGACTTGGACCTTTAAGGCTTTGGAATGTCACTAGTTTTTACTACACTTGGAACTTTCCTAGTAATAATAGTCTCAAGTATAATAATCATATTTGTGACTTCCTTTTGTTCACAAGGCTACAGGAAGGCCTTAGATTTTTTTTCCTCTATGTCTCTGAGAAATTCTCTGAAAACAACATATTTTTCCCGTTCCACATAAAGGTCAAAGGACAAGGGGCACCACAGTTTGGCTATATATATTTTCATTCACTTCACAGTGCCTTAACCTGCTTGTGAACCTAAAGCTGGCACCATTCCTACAATTCATCGTAACTTTTAAGCTTTGCCAATATAAAGAAAAGTGCTAGTCCCTTACATCCATATAAGAGCTTGGGATTATTTTTTAAAAACTTATACTTTATGGTAATTTTTAAAATGACTTTCATTCTGTCTTTTACACAGATAGTTATTTTCCTGTAACTTAGAGTCTATTTTGGAATCAGAGATTTCTGCATATAAGTTAAATGAGCACTTTGCTCTCTTAATTTTAAGTTTTCTTTTTTTTTTTTTTTCCTATTTTCAGCTTTCCAAGAAGTATGGAGTTCATGTATGTGGAGAAGGTGGAGAGTATGAAACATTCACTTTGGATTGCCCTCTATTTAAGAAGAAAATAATTGTGTAAGAGAGCATTTCAGCATTTCTTCTCTTTCCTTTGAATGGTAGAAGCAACTTCACATTAAGCTTCAGGCAACTTTCGTTGTGAGAAGTAGAACATGTCCTCTAAGTTCACAAACACTCAATTTGTTTAATACCACTAAAGTCGTCCAAATACTTAAATCATGCCTGACAAGACGAGGCCTTCATAGAGGGCTATAAACTTTTTAGACATTGCACTTTGGTTTACTTGCTGATTATGGCCTGCAGTAAAACTGGTACCTACACACTGACACTTTTATCCTTTCATGAAGTGTGAATTGCTTGTATTATTTATCTTTCATTACAACTACACTTGATAAACCGCCACATCAGTAGCCTGTGGGTTCCATTAACTCTATCCTCTTTTTCCTTTTTCCTGTCTTTAACAGCTTAGAATGGTAATATTAAACATTTCTCTGTGGGTATTGGGGGTTGTTTTTACATCGAAACTGTTTCTAAACAGATTGAGTTTATAGTGAGTATTATGATTTTGCTATAAGTTGTTAAGATTAATATAGTGAAAAACAGGAACTTTCTTCAGTTTATTACATTATTACTCATGATTTAATTTATGTCACTGATCGTATATTCTAAGTAACCATTTTACTTGCTTTTTCTAAACTCTTATGCCTCCTGGAATAGACTTCAGAATTACACCTGACTAAAAGGATTTTAATATTTTCAACATGATGACTTGAATTCTTTGATACTAGTAATGAGAAAGGGAGTTATATAAGAAAATAAGTCAGTTCAGTGTGGATAATCTAAAAAAAGGCTTTTTTAGTAAAAATGATAAGACACTTTCATCACCATGTTTAGTGTTCATGCATTCCTTTCTGTTCTTCTAATTGCTTTTCTAATTGTCCATAAAACAATTTAATTGGCAAGTTTTAAATTTAGTTCTTACTGTGTCCAGAGCATTCTATTAAGGCATTGCTGCTGTTCTGCCTTCATAGAACCAGGAAGAAAACACATCTGAGTATGTTTATCTTGCAAGGTGATAAAAGTTAATCATAAATGTATAGGAGAGATATACTTCTTCTGGTCAGAATAACCATGAAACAATTCATAAATGAATTACATGTGAAATATTTCTATGAAATAATGTTTTATTATTCAGAAGTACTTACATGCTAGTGTATAAATAATGGAAAAGTTGGAATATGTATGAAATAATGTTGAAAATATTGTATGAAATAATGTATGTATGTATGTATTGTATGAAGTAATGTTGAAATAATGTTTGATTACTCAAAAATACTTGCATACTAGGGTATAAATAATGGAAACATTGGAATATGTATTTCAATTAAGATGAGACTAAGCAAATTACAGGAAAACAAAATAAGACAGAGAAATGCAAAAAAAAAAAAAAAGAAAACTTTGACTATTTATATAACAAACTTAGGTCATAGAACTCTCCAGAGTCTTTATGGACAACCTGTTAACTGTTGCACATGTACTAATTTATACTTCATAACTTGCAGATCCGCTTATCACAGTTGTTCATGCTGGAAATGCAATCTTTTTCATCCTCTTAATTTTGTACACATAAGAACTTAAGTCTGTCAGAGATCTTGGTATTAGGGAATTAGCCATGCTGACTGTGTCATCAGTGGAGAATTAGAAACAAACAAATAGTCATTTATTGAGGGAAACTATTTAGAAGGAATTCTGTGAGGTGCTATTCTGCTCTTTAGGAGTATTCCCTATTTCAGAGAGTGATGTACAGACAGATCAACAACGGGGTAAGTGCCACTATGCAGATTTGTCCCCTCAGAGCACAAGGGAAGCACTATATTTTCATTAATATTTATTAGCTAATCTGCAGTCTGATTCTGATTCTTAAGGTCACTTTTCCTTCTTCATAGGTTTTACTTCTTTTCCACTTAGAACTTTCTTAATTGATTTATTTAAGTTACCTTCCCATTTTTCTCACTTTGTTGAATATTTCCATTTCTTTTCTTATTTTTATAAGTACATGTTTGCAATAGATATGATTACATTTTTTGTGTGGAACTGATACATGTACATGATACATCTCAATTGATTTTTTTCATCCTCTTTCTCTTCTTTCTATCCTCTGCTATTCTTTGATCTTCTTCCTACTTGAGAAAGATGTTTTCTCATTTCTATTATCTATATTATATTTGGCTTTTACTTATAATTTTAGTTTCTCTTGTAATAAAAAAGCCATATTTTAGCTTGCTTGTCTGATTTATTTCAATTAACATTACAGTGTCGAATTGCATCCATTTTCCTACAGATGCCTCAAATTTATATTTATTTATGGCAAAGTAGTACTTCATTGTGTGTAAATTCATTTTCTTTATCCATTCATCTGTCAATGGACATGTAGGCTGCTTCCAAAATTAACTAATTTTGGCTGTGAAAACTTCCATTGCTGTTCTAATGCTTAAGCTCTTAAAAAAATGTTGAAGTATTACTAAATTAATTTGTCATTTATAATTTGATTTTCTTTATGTATTTTATTGACCTTTTATTTTTGTTCTCCTTTTAAGTTATAACTAACCTCTACTCTGTATAGACTGGAACATGTCATGCTTTAAAGAAAAAAGGCTGTCTTTTACTATGAACAAAGTCTTTTCTTCCTTTAAAAACAATCATATCCTGTCATACCTAATGTCACATCATAGTAAATGTGATGATATGAATGAACATGCGTTGTCCATTCTAGACATGTATGTAAATGAAAGTTGTTTTACTTAGAGATAGTCTTCTAGATTATACAGTTTAAAGCTAATTATAGTCCCTGTAACTACTTAGCCATTGCCTATTCATAATGATGAATCCTACAATGTAAAATTCATGTTTGAGACCAATATTTGATATAATAAACAGTGATGTGCCCATACCTAACATACAAGTATTTATTTATTTATTTTCTATTTCAAATGACAGTTGTTTTTTGTTTAAAAAAAAAAGACCACCTACCTCTAAAAGAAATTTTACATCCGTAATTATTTATTTCTAATTAAGAATTTCTTAAAAACAGATTGAATCTTTTTATGTAATAATTAAGAGATCAAGATAGTTGTAAAAGCTTACTACATAATATATTATACTTGAATTAAATTTCTATTAATATTTTAAATATCTTGTAGGAAAGATGAGTATAACAAAATTAGAGCCTCACCTAAAAAAAAAAAAAAGAGAGAGTACAAGACAATTACAGGTTCTGAAGTAAAAAACATACTTTCTTGCTTGTGGGGGTGGGGTGTGAGCAAGAAGTGAAATCCTTAAATTCTCTTAATGCTAGTTACCTTTTCTGTATTGATTTTTTAAAAAAATTTAATGTCAGTATTTGAAAAAACTCTATTTCCCTTTGAGTAGTCAAAAGGAAATTACAGTACAATGCTACAGAGTTGCCATATATAAACAGATAGATGGAAGAACAAGAATGACGGCCGGGGAGTTAGCTCAGTGGTTCCGGCACCTGTCTTGCAAGCGCAAGGACCCGGGTTTGATTCCTCGGTAACCACATACCATACTGGGCATGGAGACTCACACCCAGCAGCAACCAGTACCACATACCACAGTGCCGTGTGTGGTGGTTCATGCCTGTAATCCCAGCACTCGGGAGGCAGAGGCAGGAGGATTGCTGTGATGTGAGTTGGAGGCTGAGCTCAGGGCTAGCCTGAACCACAAAGTGAGACCCTGTCTCAAAAAAACCTTAAAAAAAAAAAAAAAGAATGAAATGACAGAGAAAAATTAAGTCCTATCATTGAAACTGTGTTCATTATCCATTATTCTGTCTTGGAAAGTAGCATTTCACTGTGCAAATGAAGCAAGTACCTTACCTGTTTTGACACATTATTACCTATATTCTTTGGAAATTTGTTTGAACGTAGGAACTATTTTTCTTCTATTTAAGTTTTAGATATATTACCTTTTATTTTTATTACTCTAAGGATGTTATGTAGTGATTTTTTTCTATATATGTACATGAACACTTATGTATGAATTATACATGAAAGGAACTATTCATATGAAGATAAATAATTGAAAAATAGATGTGAATTTCTGATTGTTTCAGTAGTTAATGTGTAAATGTGAGGACATTTAACAAAGTTTGCTTACAGATTTATTTACTTAATTTGACAAATGTCTAATGGCTACTAGATATTTTACTCTATGTTAAGGCAGGTGTTGGATGAGGGACAGGGAAAGGCAAACAAGATGAAACAACTGTATATAGTAGCTGTGTTATGAGAGAGTTGTAAACGTGGTGCTAAAGCATGCAGAGGAGAAGTGTCGGGGCAATCTTTATAGAAATAGCATTTGACATGTCTTGAGGGTAGATGTGACTCCACAGAGAATATCTGTCTTTGTCTTAGTGAATACAGAGATCCTGTGGTTGAGCAGAAAAAGTCAACAGCATCTCAACCCCATCCTAGAACAGTTAGGTTTTTTTCAGAGGAGAAGTAAGAACAATAATAATCTTAAAAGATAATATCAGAGTAAGAGGTAAGGGACGATATCACACTCCCAGGAACCTAGAATAACAATGAGAGCAAGCCTCTGACAAGATTCAGTGGCTATATTAAAGTTATAAATCTAACTTTATAAAATCTAACCCAGCAGTGAAAGGAAATATTTGCCAGCCTTTGATGTAGAGAAACTTCATTTGTATGAAGAAGTTGTAGCTGCACTGATTACTTATATTAATGGAAAAAATGAGAGGAGTGCAACTAACATAGTATTTTTGGAGCACAGTTAGACTTTATTAAATTTCTGGCTTAATCTGAAGATATTCGAATGAGGCCTGCTTTTAGAACTCAGAGAAATCTATAAAGCAAATAGATTGGACATTCTTGGAAGTAGTTTTAGGTGATAATTTAGAAAAAGAGAAGAGGAACATTTGCATTATTCTGTTTGAAACTGAAAACTTGTTTTCATATCTTGTCTCTGTTGACTCTTGCTTTTTTAAAGGAATTATATCAGTCAATTAGTAGTTATGGCATAAAAATGTCACATTTTTTTCTCTGAGTAATACTCTTGATTCGGAATGTAGTAATTGCATCAATTAAGGAAGCTGTATGCTGTCATTCTTCTCTTTTTAATGAAAACAGCTGATAAGAGAAGGGACGACCTGAAACCCTTTCCACTGAAATAGTATTGGTTCAGATTAATTATAGTTTTGATGGACTCCCAAGGATATCAAAACCAAGCTACTTGCTTTAGGCATCACTTAAACCCATAGTCATTTTCCAAGGATAGGGTCAGGAACAGAAAAATTGAAATTAATGTGAGAGTAGCATTATAAACAAGAATTGAAATTTTAATCTTAATTACACAGCCAAGATTTGACCACAGCAAATAACTCTGAAACACAGGAAAATATCCAATTAAAGGAAACAAGCTATATATAGGGGTCAAGCCATAGGGGCAGATGGTAGCAAGCCGACGCTTCTGTACTTTGTCTTTTTCTCCTCATACCTGGAAGCATGTGTTGGTTGATGTTACCTGTGAAGGCAACTTACATCTTTTCTTCAGGATCCTGACTCTCTAATGATTCTGTTGTTTTATAAATTGCTGTCCTTTTAATGTTAAATCCTTTTTAATGTTATTTTTCTAATCATTAATGAGGTGCATATTTGATACTAAATGAATTAAAATTGTTTTTTAATCATCAAACATGTCTTTTTAGTCTTAGATCTTTCAAGTAAAAAAAATAAACAAATTGGTCATGAAAATTTAATATTTCGGAATCAAACTTTTAAGGTTTCTTCTATTGCCACTAAATGATCTTGCACTTTAAAAATTAATGCAATTTTTTTCATTAGTTGTAGAGGCAAAGAATTTGTTTTTCTACACTGCAGTATTCAGAATGCTAACAATATTAATAAGAACAATGGAATTTATTTCCTGAGGTATTAAAAAATTTATATTTTAAAATTTTTAGTTGAAATTCAAAACATTATTGCTGTTATTAAACAATAACAAATAATTAATAGGACTTCACTCATAACCCCAGTTATGCATATGTACTTTCATCAAAGTATCTTTGGCAAAAAGTTATGTCAGTTTATATATATCCCATATGATACCAGCAAGAAGTTCATACCATTTTACCTGAATGTGGTAATTACTGTCAGACAATCAGTTTTAATAGCAATGATATTGCGGTGTGAAGAGTTCAGCTAGAGCTTAAAGTCATCACTAGTACCATTTTTATGAAGGATAATTGAGGTTTTTGTGTGAAACACTGAATTACCTCTTGAAAATGAGATGAATAATGAAGATAAAAGACTAATGTTTAGCCCATGCCAAGCAGATTTGTGAAAGTGAAATTGAATGAATTTGTCTCAAAATTGTTCAGGGACCTTTGAAAGAACCTGAAAGTTGAACTACATGTCCCAATAAAGATAAAAGCCTTCATTATTTTAATATTCTTAAAAGGATTATTTTTAAATTCGTTATCCAGTTAAATATTGGATGTTAAAAATGTTTATAAGTACATAATTTATACACATAGAAATGAGTACAGAGTGAATAGTTTTTATATCTTCTCGCAGTAGCCACAGTTTACGTAGTAAATAAATAAAGTATAAATTGTTTCTGTTTCAGGGATTCATCAGAAATAGTCATACATTCAGCTGATGCATTTGCACCTGTAGGATATCTACGCTTTTTAGAACTGCACTTGGAGGACAAGGCAAGTAGATAAAAGTTTCACTTTGATATTTATAGAAAATTTAGAAATATGCTTAGGCCCTGTGTATATATTACTGTATAACAGTAGAACATATGATAAAACTGATTTATCTCTAATGATTTTTTTCTGTTTTTTGAGGGTTCCTTATGGTACAAAAGACATTACACTGAGTTTATTAATCTGTAAAATGGAATAATAAATAACAAACATTGAGAAGAGAAAGAACAGTATAAAAGTAAATGTGAGATAATTAGGTGATAAGATACCAAGAATTAAATTATTTTGCATAAACATTTAATCTTCATTATACAAAGCTTAAGAGGGAAACAAAAATGGAAATAAAAGTTTTTCTTAAGTCCAAGGTATACTGAGGTACAAAACAAAGAAAGTGAGGCAAATGTAGTAAAAAGTTTTGTTTTAAATAACTTGATTGTCAAGATACAGCAAAAATGTCAATTTAAAGATATGTTACTGAATCTGGATTAGGCCTGTTGATTAAAAACTTTTGTTCTTGGCATACTGTTTTATTTTTATCATCATAGATATAATAGCTGAAATCATGTGAAGGAATAAGAGTGGTGACACAAAAAGAATGGGAAAAGTCTTGCATGTTTGTGTTCTTTCCCCGAGTCTTGAGGCATACTGAGTTATATTTACAAAATAGGGAGACTGAAAAATCAGGAGGATGAATGCAGATTTGGCAACAGTAGGTAAAGAATGACACTCTCAAAATCTCAAGTTAGTTTCCACAATAGAGAGATTTTTCTGTTACTAATTCCGCAGGGGGAAAAAAAAAAAAAAAAGATAAACAGTTGTCAGAAGCAATCCTATTTAATTTTGGAGAAAATAATTTCACAATTAAAAGTATGATTCGGCCTAGCTTTTCTGCCTACAAGTCAGCTATGGCATATCCTGAGATAACCGTGTTAGCCTCCTGTAACAACAGAAACACAAGTGGTCCCACATGCTGTGGTACTCCAGGGCAAAAGGACACCAGGACCTTCATCTGCATAATTCCTCATTGTTCTAGGATGTACAAACCTGCTGCCCTGAGTGATCTGTTACATTTGTTACTCCTGATGTACCAAAACTGCTAGCCTCTGAGACACCTGTTAAATGCTGGTCCTGAGTGACCTATTAAATTACTCCGGATGAACAGAATAAAACTGTGGCAAGCTCAGTTTTTCATCTTTATTGCCCAGAGAAGCATGGATCAGACCTAAGCTCAGCATGTTCTCCAAGTCTTACTTCTATTAATTAATTCACCTTGTGCTGTTGAGCTCACAGAAGACTGGAACTAACTGCAGAGGTTCTAGTTACACCTCTTTCCCTGTTAACCTGCAAACAGTTTTGTAAATGACTCCATGAATAACTGAGTTATCTAAAAAGTTGATAACCCTCAGAGAATGAAGTTACACTATCCAAACATCTTTCTGATGCACTGAAAGGATCCACTTAATTCTAGATCCCTTCTACTTTTCAGCCATGTAACACAAAGTCAGAACCACTGAATTCATATTTAGACATTGTCCCATTATATGTCCAAGTGTACTTGAATATGTCACTGTCTACCTTGTTTTGACATCACATGGGTCCTCTTAGTCTTCATATTGCAAATAATAGTGTTATATCTATAAGATGGAACATTCACTAACATTGAATAAATATGGTGCATTTTCCCTCCTTTTTTTTCTTTTAGGTGTCTCCAGTGCCTGACAACTACAAAATATGTAGTTCTATACATAATTCTTGAAAAGCATTTTAGAACATTGTTGACTACATTGTTATTTCCATACAAAATACATACCTTTTTGTGTATTTTGATCAGTTTATTCCCACATTTTATGCCTTAGAGAAATATGCTTGTTTCCAGAAAAAACTGGTGAACTGTTAAATAATTTGGAAAGTATCAGTGATTTCATTCAGTAATACTACCTACTTCCTCAAGATACACTTTCTCTTTTTTAACACATCTTGCTGTGATCTCTATGTCATAGAGGGAAAAATATGTACCCATTCATTTTCTTTTCCTTTATCTCCAGTTCCCACTTCTATAACATTTTATCACATTTTCATTTTTCCAACCCTGCTGATTAGGTCATGATGTAGAATGATCTGAAAATGAAGATTAAAAAGCAGTTTATTGAGCTAATAAACTGATTTTTTTAGGGCCGGGGAGTTAGCTCAGTGGTTCCGGCGCCTGTCTCGCAAGCGCTAGGGCCCGGGTTCGATTCCCCGGTAACCACATAACAATACTGAGTGTGGAGACCCACACCCAGGAGCAACCAGTACCACATACCACAGTGCCAGTCGTGGTGGCTCACGCCTGTAATCCCAGCACTCGGGAGGCAGGAGGATTGTGATGTGAGTTGGAGGCTGAGCTCAGGGCCAGCCTGAACCACAAAAAAGCGAGACCCTGTCTCAAAAAACCTAAAAAAAACAAAAAACTGATTTTTTTAGTTGTCAATAAAGTGATTTGGCATTTTTGTTTCAAATATGTTCATCATTTAAGAATTTTAACATATCTGGACAATCAGGAAGAGTAGCATAGCTGGTTATTTTATGAATTTTTAAAATGCAATTTTCCAGTATTATGCTGATCCTGGAAAACTTTTTTTAAAGTAATACTGATGGTTACATAGCAAATACATTTCGTTTCACAGCAAAATTGAACAAGAAAAAAGAATTCTTATATACTTTCGACATTCACACAACCCTAGCCTATTCCACTGTCTCCTTCCTGCCAGAATGGTACATTTGTTACAGCTGATGAACCTACTTTGATGAATTATTATCAAAAGTGTGTGATTTCAATTACGTTCACTCTCTTGTTTTATATTGTGTGGGTTTCAACAAATGTCCAATGACATGTGTGCCAGCTTTTCATCCCTCCCTTCCCACATTCCCTGATAACCATTGATCTTTTTTATTTTTGCCATAATTTAATTTTGCAAAAGGTCACGTAGTTGAAATTGCACACTTTTACAGCCTTTTCAGAACATCTTGCTTCATTTGTTAAACACAGGTTTCCCTGTATCTTATGATGTGTAGCCTAAAACCTCATTTCTTTTTGATGCTAAATAATATTCCATTGCCTATAGTTACCAAAGTTTATCTATTAACTTCCCAAAGCATATCTAAGTTGTTTCCATTTTTTGGCTGTTAAGAATAAAGTTGCTGTAAACATCCATATACAGACTTTTACTGTGAATGTAAATTTTCAGTTCAATATCAAGAAGCATGAATACTAGTCATAAGAAAATGGTAGATGTCTGGTTTTTAAATAAATTGTCCTAGTGTCCTCCATAATAGATATACTACTTTGCATTTCTACTATCAACTGATGATCAGTGTTTTATATATGTTTTAGAGTTTTAATTTCATTGTTTAAATTTATAATCCCCTAATGATTTCCTGATGTTGAGCATCTTTTCAAGTTTATTTCCCATCTGTATTTTTCTTCAGTGAAATATATATCTTTAGCCCATTGTTAGAATTTATTATTGACCTTTAAGAGGCTTTGTATTGTTTGGATAACAATTTTTTTTAATATATCAGTTTTCATTTCACTAGAACATAATAGCCAGCATTCACAAATTAAAGAGGCGCTTTAATTTAGCTGACAGTTTCAGTGATTCATTCCATGATTTATTCCATGGCAGAACCATTAGGTTAAAAGAGTTTGACACAATTAAGTTGTGCAGTTCCAGGGTAGCTAGGAACCAGAGCAAGGGAACAGTGCCATAAAGGAAGGTTCAAGAGACCAAAATATAGTATCAAAGTAAGAGCTCTGGTACCTAATCACACAGCTAGAAGTGTGTTCCACCAATTATCTTGGCAGCACTCAAGCCAATCAGGTTGACAGAACTGAACACAGCATAGTATACCATCTCCAAATATTTTCTCTGATTTTGTATTTTCTCATTAGTGTTCTTCACAGAGCAAGTTTTTCATTTTAATCTGCTTATTCTTCTATCTAAAAAGTCATACTCAAACCCAAGGTTATCTAGATATTATCTTATTTTCTTGGAGTTGATAGTTGTTGTGTTTTACATTTAGAGATATAATACATTTTGAATTTTTATGAGATGTAAGACCCTTCTTTTTACCTATAGATAATAATTGTTCCAGTACCATTTACTAAGAAGAGTATTTTTCCTCCATTGTATTGCCTTTTTCTTTTGTATATTTTATGGTGTATTTAGTACTTTGCTTCGTTCTCTTGATATTTGTCTTTTGTTTTGTAAATATATGGTTTTAATTATGTTTATAATGAGGTTTGAAATCAAATGTCTATTCTGTAGCTTATATTTTTCAATATTGTGGTATGGCTTTCTCATATAGATATTGAGTTATATTGGTATTATCTACAGAATATCTTGCTCAGATTTTTACTGGGATTGTATGGAATCTGTAGAACAAGATAGGAATACCTGATGTATTTACAGTATATATTTCTTCATCTTTTTTAAATTTATACTTAAGATTTCATTGACCTTCATTGCTCATTTTTTCATATACAATAGGCCTTTCTTTTGAATTCTCAAATTATTAATCTAAAAATGTTATTGTAGTTCAAATTTTATCTAATAAATTGACGTTAGTTTTTCATTCAAAAGAAACATTCATTTTTTAAAAATTTTACTAGTTTGTAGTACGTTCACATTCATCTTCACAATATTTGATTTCCTGTTCCTGAACATATCTCACCATTTATTTTATTATTAGAACTCCTGTTTTATTTTGCTCTGAGAACTTCTATTTAGTTTAATTTTTAGATTTTTTATTGCTTTAACTTAGTAATTTATGTATGGCCTTAATTAGAACTATTTCTTATTATATACAAAATATAAACTTATTTCTTCTTCAAATTTATCTCTTTCCCACTCTTTATTATTTAGCACAACCACTTTCCATTTAACATCACAGGCACAGAATTTGGTGTCATCTCTCAAACTATCTCTCGTACCATGTTCTGTTTCGTCTCTTAAATCCTTCCATCTCCATGCACATTTCTTCAGTTAAAAGTTATAATTTATATGGATTCTTCTGAGCTAACTCCATACTTTTCTTCTTTACATATTTAATTTCACTGTACCATTATTTTTCTTTCGAGTATTCACTATGCTACACAAACTTCCACAATATTGCTATTGTTTTCTAAATTAAAATTGTTAGGTAGGAATTGAACGCCAATTGATTTATTACTATAGCATTTATTTTCAGACTTGCTTGTGTATGTTTTGCTCCAATAATACTGAAACTTTTAGCTCTTTTCTGCATTTGCTTTTGCTTATTACGTGTTCTTCCTTTTTAAAAAACTATTTACCTTCTATTTCTAATGTAAGATTGAACTCAAATACTGTTTTATATTTAGCCATACAAAATGAACTCTCCTAACATTATTTCTTCCTAGTCTGTAAGTTTTGTTCAGCATTGTACTGTAACTCTTAAAAGACTTACTCATTTTACTAGGTAGCAGATTTCTAGAGGACAGCTCCTTTTACATCAGTATATTCTCAGAATCAACTCTTTGTTCAGAAGTATTAGCTAAAAGTTCAATATGCACTTTTGAATTTAACTTTTTTCATGCTTCATTTTTTAATACAGAAAGAGACATGTGTTTCCATTTTATGTTACATACCATTTTATGAATTATTTTCTTATTTTATCTTCGTATTAGAGAAAAATGCTCTAAGCAAACTAGAATGTAACATACATTTCGAGAAATTGTTAATGTATGTTTTATGTTATCTCTATTGTGACTGTATACAATGTTCACCCTTAAACTTTTTCTGTAAATGATTTATATACTTAAATTTTACCTTTAAGTTAAAACCTTAAATTATTTATATGAGTATTAAAATGATACCAGGACTCCAAAAAAGAAAATAACTGAATAATGAAAAGCTCTGGGTTAAAAATAGGGAAATAAATTAAAATTTCTTTGGGACTCTGACTTTATTGCTTATGACAAACTTGATGCTAAAATATTACCATACATCACTAAAGTGACAGAATTGAGAAAATGAAAAATACAAAGCTTTCCATAAATCAGTCAAAAGATCATATTAAAATGTATAACCTTTAACAGAACAATCAAGACTTTTATTTGTAACTATTCACAATGCTCCCTTATATAGTTATTTTAGATATTCAAACAGCTTTATGGAAAACAGTATTTCAAATTATTAAGGGCAAAGAGAATGGATTTCTTAAAAAAGCAAGTTAAGAGGGAGAAAGTAGCCATTCTTATAAGGGAAAGACAGCAAGAGGGAACTTCTCCAAATTAGTACTGGAGAAAAGAAGGTATTCTAGGAAAAGCAAACAGTAGCCTATCTTATTTGCCCAGGTAAATACAAAGAGAAAGTGAAGCAAAATTCATGTTTGGGGGGTTTGGGTAATGCAACTACATCATGGCATCTCACCCCTCCATCGCATCTTGGGAGGTGATTGGACTGAAGGAGGGAGGTTTTAATTGACTGGATGATGGAATATTCTCATGACCATACTAAATTACCTACCCAACATGGAAAGTGAGATGCATGCAAACCAGTACCCAGAGAAGCCAAAACAGTAGAACAATGTGAAATACCACACAGTCAGGTCTTGAAAAACAGACCTTTTAAATTAATTGTGGCAATCAGATCCTGAGATTATGAAAGGAACGTGGAGCTGACCTCACTCAGCGCTCAGTTTACAGCCAAAAATTAGTTCAGAGAGATCAACAGACCTCACTAGTTTGGGGAAAGGAATGGTGTGGTCCACAAGGAGGAAACTGCTTGACTTCTCACAGAGTATAACTTATGTGTAGAGAGAACCCTGTTGGAAAATTTTGTTTATTTCCTTGTTTGCTTGTTCTGAGTTGTCTTTTCCCCCCAGTTCTCAGTTCTTCATGAGTATTGTTTTGTTATTTTACTTTATTCCTTAAAGTTTGATCCTTTGTCCTGTTTCCTCCTGTATTTCCATTTTTTTATTGTTTGATTTTTATGTCTCTTCTTACCCCTCCCACTCTCCCCACCTGTTATGCAGCTTACGTATAGTAGAAACCAGTGTTTGTGGCCTATAAGGTAGGTAACTGACACTGTACTTTAAAACAATACTATTTGAGGACATTTCACGGTAATTTTTAATGAAATTGGACTTAAAGGAACCATACAAAACTAACTGCATTAACAGGTTCCAATGATAATTTTATAGTTTATCTCAAATTCCAAGTACACCTGCACCCATTTGCATGCCGCCCCCTGCCTATAAAAATACATCTCAAATTCCCTCAACATTAACTGTTTCCCCCAGCTATAAACATAATTCCAATAGAATTGGACCTTTTATTTTTTCACCTATTAACATTTTTCTTAACCTTCCTGTCATCACTTATATGGCTCCTTCTGTTATGGCTCGTGTTTAGATGACCCCCAAAACCTTATCCTTTCTCAGAGGTGGCTGAATCTACAATGTGTGATTGATTTATGGTGGGGCTAGGCCTCAGGGCACTCAGATAAAGGCTACCTGATGTAGTCTGAATAAAATAAAGGGGCAGAAACATTCTATTGAGGTTTCTTGCTGGGAATTTAGCTCAAGTGGTACTGCCTTGGAAGCACAAAGGCCCAAATTGGATCCCAGTAACACACACACATACACATACACACACACACACACACACACACACACACACACACACACACACAAAAGGATTCTTTGTTACTGCTACTATCTGTCATGAAACATTTCCACTCTTCTACCCTGACTTGGAGACAGCCAGTTGTGCACTGAAATCTCTGAATTGGGAGCTAAATAAACCCTTTCTCCTTTAACTTTGGGTATCAGGTAACGTACTTGGAAAATTAACAAGTTATCTTCCCTTTCCCTTTCCTCTCTTTTTTCCTGTGCTACACAACCCTAAGAATATAGCAAGTAGCAATATAAAATAGTCTATACTGGACATTGATAAAATGTGAATTGATCAAATTTTCATATTCACTATCGATCTGTGGTAAGAACTGTTGATGTTATAGCCAGTAAAAATTCTCTTCTTACACCACAATGAGAATGTCCTGTAATCAAATTGAATAGGATAAAATGGTAAATGGCATGTCCTGACAAAACCACAATCACATCACCGGAAAACAGAACCTAACTAAAGAGATCTTTATACCAGCAACAAATTCTCTTTATTTTATTTGACCTCAGTCCTCAAACACACACACTCAAAAAACCTCCAAAGATTCTCAAATCTCTTAAAACATATCCAAGTGTCAACCTGTAGAGAGGAAATCAAACAACAAATAATTGAGCTACACTAAAATGATTAAAGAAGTATAAACTTCATTAGTTCAAAGATAATGTGACTCAAAAGATTGTGAAATTAATGGACTGGAGGGCCAGGGAGTTAGCTCAGTGGTTCCAGCGCCTGTATTGCAAGCGCAGGGACCCAGGTTCGATTCCCCGGTAACCACATAACAATAGTGGGTGTGGAGACCCACACCCAGCAGAAACCAGCACCACATACCACAGTGCCCGGCGTGGTGGCTCACACCTGTAATCCCAGCACTCGGAGGCAGAGGCAGGAGGATTGTGATGTGAGTTTGAGGCTGAGCTCAGGGCCAGCCTGAACCACAAAGCGAGACCCTATCTCAAAAAACCTAAAAAAAAAAAAGGAGTTACGGACTGGAAATGTCATTATGGAAGAAAAACCACAGAAACACAAAAAACAAAAAAACTTATTAAAAATATGACCAATAAATTTAATAAAAAATGATTCCATGAAAAAATACCCGGTAGAAATCCAAACAATAATTCTATCAGATACATGAACATCAGAAATAACTAATGTGAGGAAAGAGGTTCAGACCTGAAGTAAAGAATGGAAAGACTGAATCTGCACCGGGTTTGGAGTTTACTTGTCTCCAGGCCCACGCCGGAAGAGCGCCCAGGGACTGACTTTGGCAGCGAGCGGCTCAGGAAACGGGGAATGCGGCACCGAGTCTGCGTCACTGAATCTACACCGGGCTTGGAGTTTAATTGTCTCTAGGCTCACACCAGAAGACTGCCCAGGGACTGAGTTTAGCAGCGGGCAGCTCGGGAAGCGGTGACTGCGGCACCGAGTCTGTGTCACCGAATCTGCACCGGGGTTAGAGCTTACTGGCCTCCAGGCCTATGCCAGAAGAGTGCCCAGGGACTGAGGTTAGCAGGTCAGAGTCTGATTTTGTCCACAGTAACTGCAGAAGCACATCCAGTAAGCTTGTATTGGTCCCGATACAGACTGCAAAGAGCAACCCAGGAAACACTACTATTTTAAGATTCCTAAGTATTAAAAGGAAAGTAACTTGCAACAAACAGCGCGAGAAAACAGGGCAGGTCAGAGATGAGGAAACACTCCAAATCTCAGACACAAAGATCCTCACCTCCAAGTAACACAGGAGGAAGGGAGATAGAGAAGTGTGAAGCCCAGTCTCCAGGGCCCTCGGAAATGATAACCAAAGCAGATCTAGTAAAATGGAAATCAGAACTAATCTCTGAGATGAAACTAGAGATATTGGACACTGTCAACATGATGATTAATAAAGCTAAAGAGGAAATCATGGAGTTGATAGAATCAAAGATAGCAAAAGCACTGGAACCTTTTAAACACCTACAAGCAGAAGCCCAGGAAATTAAGAAAGAAAATGAAAGCTTGCACCATAGAATGAATTTGGCAGAAGACCGAATTTCAGACCTAGAAGACAGGATCTCAACCAATGAACTGAAAAGGCAT
>PVIR01026329.1:0-24019 GCA_004026965.1 Petromus typicus | reverse complement strand
ATTTTATGCTTTATAGCATATCATTTTAAGCTCAAAAATGAGCCACTATTTTAAGTCTGAATAGTGTTAGCTTTTCAAGGTAAATCTTTAACTTGCTAATTTCATGTCAGTAACTTGTGACATGTTGAATATATCGGTGAGCAATGAAGGATATTGAAAAATTCATATCTGACAAACTTTAGAACTGATTCCTTTAATCATGGGTAGTTATTATCATAGGTAAGACAGACTTTGTTTTCCCTACTGAATTGTAGTATCTCTTTCCCCTAAGAAATTTTCATTGAAAAACTAATATTTGAGTTGAAGACAAATATATATCAATCAATTGACCTGCCCATTACCAGTGAATGCTAGTGTTTTGAGGAGATGTGTACAAGTCATTATCAAGATTTACAGTATTAAAATAACTTGAAGAATACCTGAGCTGAATTTCAATTCATTCCCATAGATACTTTAGTATGAAAAATGCACTGTATTTGCATAAAGTCAGCCTACAAAGGAATTTCTTTTGAAAAGGAGGTAAAATATTTTATCTCAGCTTTTCCTAACTATGCTATAATTATGTTCATGAAATTTAAAACCTTCTATGCAGGTGTACCAACTGGCAATAGTGTAATTTTTTTGCAAATTCTACTTAAAGAAAAATATATTAATCATGTTTGTTAAAATAAATATTAAATATAAACTTAGGAATTTGAAACTATAGAAATTTTAAATGATGATCAAGTCACACATTCAAAAGATGATGGCTTTATTGGGAGTGATTTTGAATTAAATTTAGTATATCATTCAAATATAAATAATATATTAAACATGTTATAATTTTTCTTAATTTGGAAAATTCATCAGTCATTTTAACATTTTCCATTGGACAATAAAGACCAACGTGTCAAAGTAAGTCAGTGGAAGTTATATTGGAAAATAGGAAGGAAAAATAATTAATCCTAGGGCAATATATTTTATTTAAATATTTAACAAAAACTGACACTAGGCTAAAATAGAAGGCAATATACTTATTTTGATACTCCTTTGAAATTTCATACATGAATATTACTGAGAAAAAGCAACATAACAGAAATGAATAGTTACATAGGGTTGCATATATTAAAAGCACAATTTGTAAACTAATATTGGTTCTAGCTAATAAGAAGCTGTCCCCTTCCAGTTGGTAATTTGTACCATCTCTGTGTAATTTAATCTTTCAGAACAAGCTAATCTCTACTTCTACTGACACTTTCTCAGCTTTTTATTTGTGGTTTATGTTTTCCAGGGCACTCATTGTGTGATAAATATATGATCAACAAATACTAGTGATCTGAGGAAATTATATTGAGATTCTTTTGCAAGTAAGCAAACTTTCATCCTGTTCCTCCTACAAGGTACAACATAAACCTAAAAATACAAATGCCATAACATTAACAAAATATAAAGAAAATTTTCACTCATAGAATTTACTTATGTCCAATTAGGACAAATTGAAATGTTAGTGAAAGAGCTACTAGAAATTCCTATTTGTGTTTCCAATACACGTGTCCACACTGTCTTGGCCTGACCAGATGATCGGAGCTCAATCTTTGGGGACTGGAAACTGTAGCCTAGTATGTTGCTGGATTCCCTGAAACAAGATTTTGGAAATGAGACACAGAAATGCAGATGTGCAGCTGTAGAACTCTGTGAATGTAGAAACCACGTGGAAGTAAAGCTGTCAGTGGGGGACAGAACTCTCCCTAGTTCTGTTGGGACAGACAATTGTGGAGAGTAGATGATCTTCAGAAAGGATTCAGTGAAATGGCAAAAAACAAAAACAAACAAACAAACAAACAAAACCAGAGAGCCCCAAACTAGCTGGTCCCCAGGAAAAGAAGAAAGATATAATTTCCCTGTTCCCATGAAGTGCCCGAGTATTTGGCTCTTCCATTGTGAGAATCCCATATATTTTAGACTGAGCTCTTCTTTCTCCCATTGTCCTGTCATTGTACAGTCTCCCATTGTCCCAGAGACAATGCAGCTTTTTGGTCCATGAAATAAAGCAAATCGGAAGTGTACACTTATGAGCATGTATATGTGAAGAGACTTTTCAATAAACAAATGGTTAAATTGTTTAATTCAAGATGAGATCTGACTCCTGGGACGACAGAATTATGCTGGATTCTGCTGCATCAGGCTCTTGGAATGCAGCACTGAAAACCATACACTTGAAATTCTCCACACATCCGGAATCATTCAGAGCGTAGCCACCTTTCCTTTGGCAAGAAAACAAGGTAGAGGCTTCCTGGGGTAGCTCAGCCTTGGAATCTGCCGCATCTGGCCCTCTGTTATACTGATGTCTCCGAAGGAAATGTAAGCTGCTTCTGTTATAATTTGCATCTAACCTCAGTAAGCAGCCTGAATGCATCGTTTCTTCTTTCTGCCCTTTAAGCTTATAAAGATAAATAAAAAACCAAAATGTATATTTTAATTTTTATCGATCCTCACAATCACTAAAAATAGACAGTCGGAAGCAGGAAGAAAATCCTACTGATTCAGGTAAAATGTATTCCACCTCGCCTGGCTTATCACAGACTTCCCTGTGTGAGCTGAATGGAGGCCTCCCTGTGGTGGACCACCCTGCCTTCTGCATCCCGCTCAGCAGCTGATCCTCAACATGATAAGCACAGTTCAGCAAACTGTGCAGGAGCTCACGGATCAAGCGCACCCACCCACACTGTCAAATTCAGGAATATATTACTGCCCTTGTGAACATAAGTCTGGGGAGATTGCTCTAGGGCTGTGCTTCCTGATTTGATTACTCCAAATGTTACACTGCCTTGCACAAAATGTCTGGAGAACAATTGCATGTATTTGTCACGTCTACTTTATAAGTATTAGGTGTCTTTGAAACATTTGAAACCTCTCATGGAAAAATGTCAGGCAGGGTACTGCCCGTGGCAATGATACATGGATATATAATCATTCTGCCGAAATTCACGCTGAAAAAGGAATGCAGTTTTGAGAAACTAAGATTTATTTCCTTCCTCTGTTCTCAAAACTTTTGATTAGTGCAGGACTTCAGTTGAAATATGGAATTGTGAAATCCTATTCTAAGAGGTCTGCAGCCTACATACAGGAGGCAAACAAGTTCTCAGTCAAAAGGTAAAACTTTTAGTTAAGATGTGGCACCAATTTTTAAGTAAGCAGTTGCTAGAGACGAACTGCAAAGAATACCAGGGAATATTACAGAAGGGGGTCACTGAGGAAATATAGGCAAAAAAATCACACAAACAATTTAGTACAAACACACGTGTTCTGCAGGTACTAATCCTAAGTAACATATAATGTATATTCTTCATTTGTGTTTATAGTTTAGATTTGGATGGCAGGAAAACTTGCAGGCACATATAACTCTACATAAATATAAACAGGAGCATTAAATATTGAAGTCCATGACATCTTTTAGAAGTGTTAAAATCTTGAATACGAAGATGAAATTGTACTAAGAGCAAATACCATGATATGAAATTTTGAACTGTGTCTCTTCCAAGCTTCTATGATAAAATCTTTTACTTTATAATATGAATATATTTGGAACTAAGGTTTTAAAAATAAAATTAAGTGTAAATGAAGTCACAGTGCTAATCCAGTATGATTGGTGCTCTTTAAAAGTGCACAACATTATTGCACCAATGCACAGGAAAGACTGTTGGAGAACATGGACAGACACCCTTCTTGAGCCCAGAGGAGATGAATCCTGCCTATTGCTTGACCCTGGACTTGTCTTCAGTGCTGTGAGGAAATACATTCCTGATATTAAGCTACTCAGTCTGAGGGAATTTTGTAATTTGTTGTGGCATACGTAGGAAACTGTACCTATGACATATCAGATAAAATATGTGGGGGAAAAAACTGTTACCTATGTAAATAAGTGAATATCTTTATTTTATCTATTGATAAAAGATTTATCTTAGTTTGCCCAAGGAAAATGTTGGATTGCATCCAAACTTCCTTTCGAACTTCTCTTTCATTCCTTACAAAATCAGTAAAAAAATGTAAATGTGTATTTTCTATTTTGAAGGAAAAGCAATTATCCTCACACCATTTCCAATGCTGTTCAGGCCCAGGTGATAGGCATAACTTGAAGTCTTATTTAGATTTGGTGAAATCAGGAATTATTTTAGCATCCAGGGAAAATATTCACATAAAGCTTTTCTGGACAATTTTATCTTAGCTGTTTTTCTACACAGATTCCTCTGTTTTAGCTCCTTATTTTCACTAACAATCTTATTTTGAAACCTCGTGGTACCATAAAATCTGTTCCTTTACCTCACTTTATTTTTGTATGTTAAAGAATTTCTTGAAAAAATGTCTTACCTTCTGATGGACATGACAACAAATGTTAGATATACTTGAATACACAAATATGTAAATATGACTGTAAACTATAAGGAGGGAAATGAGTAAATAAAAAGACATTTAATGGAAAGAGAACAATTTGTCATATTTTCAGTATTTATGTGTTTGTTAAATTTTTCTCTCCCACTAAATGTACATGGCATGTATGAGGTGTAATTTATGTCAGTTAAAATATCTGTCTTCCACATTCAAAGATAGGATGCTTATTGTGAATAGGTTATACTTCCAAGATGGTCTCTTCTACTTGAAGAACTTTTTTAAAAAACTAGCTACTTAAAAGTTCTGAGACACATGCAGAAGAGGGAATCTGACTGGTCAAGATACAGGTCAACTTTAGTAACCTACATTGATATTCAAACCTCATAGTAACAGATTTTCCTGCAAAATTATCATCATTTTTTTTCCTTTGAGCATCATTTTGCTGACTCCTGTATGAGTTTTGCTCATATTACGGTTTGACAAGGTCAAACGTATTGACTTTAAAATTCTCATTTTGGCAAAAATTGTTATTTTCCTACATGTGAATTATTTCACTGTCCTAAACTGTTGTTTTGTCTAAATAATATGAAACACATTTAGAAATGTTTATGTAAACACATTTAATTCCAAGAGAGGGAAATCAATTATTATGAGAAATTTAAAGAGACAAGAAAAAGATTGCTCTTTGCACAATAAAAAATGGAGACTGGAACGAAGTTTCCAGAAGGAAGATAAAATACGGGCTATTTAAACTCCAAGCTTGCCTCAGGCACTGTCTGATGGAGAAGGGAAGGAAAAGGTTATGGCAACAAGGATTCTGACAAAGTCCCAAACTCTCTTTTCACTTTCTACTTCATATTTCTTAAACTTTAAACCATGGAGATATTTGAACCTAAAAGTGCATCAATTTCCAAAACTTAGAATGCTTATGAAGTTTCTTCTTATCAAGGGATAGATCCAGGGTCAGCGAGTTCACGCGGCAAATTTTCAGGGGAACGAAATCCAAATATTGTACACTATTAAAAATCTATCACTCTTTAACCTTTAACTTCTGGTCTGAAACCACATGAAATTCAATTTAATTGCAGCACTGTATAAATTGGATTTGTCTTATCCCTGTATTATTTGATTTATTTTTCTTTCTCAAGGAGAGGAGATGGAATTTGAGGCAAGGTGGCAGGACCCCTGAGGGGACGTGGGGAACGTGGTGTCTGCCAGAATCGGTCTTCTACCATGGCTATCCTCTCCCATTTTCCAGATTCTGCCACCACCCAGGGAGGAAGCAGCCATTCTTGTGGTCATCTATTTAAAAATATCTTTGTTCTCAGTGTTAGTCACAGCATTGGCTTTAAAATGACACCATGAAAACAAATAATCCACAAACAGATAACGACGTTTTATCACTCAGCAACCGAGACCTTTGGAACAGCCACGGTGACTTTTTGCTGCTTTCCCCCCTATGTAGCGGCTCGTAAGGGGCTTCCTAGCCGTTATTTCCAAGGACAGTCCTCAGTGACTGGGAGCGGAGACTCTAGCTGTGTGATTAAGTGGTTTATTTTGGCTGTTTCAAGCCTGTGCGAGTCGATGACCTCCGGAAGTGCCTCTGGGTCTTACAACCTCAGGAAAATAAATCCATTGCATGCAGCCATGCCTGTGACAACACACTAGCATTGCACGTGTGCACATTTTCTACAGTTTCTGTCCTCATGTTCCTTTCTATCACAAAGTACTAGATGGCTCGGTGACCTAACTGTCTTGTGGCACACACTATTTTATACTGCTGGCTGCATGACTTGGACTCGTGGATACTACAGCCTGGAATTACCCGGGCCATTTTTTTTTTTTTTCTCAGTACTACAAGGCCATAGACATTCTTCCAGGTGATAGCACACCCCCCTCTATTTTCCTCAAAGAGAACCATAAACAGCTTCGCACTCGCACTTACCTGCTGCTGACTGTACTGTGTACACACGGCAGATGCTGACGTTGCTGTAAACTGAGACATAAAAATTCAAATGTGTCGCCGCGCGTGAGGACGGTGCTGTAGCGGCGCTACTAAAATAAATTCTAATATTGAATGCACCATATGTTACATGTGAGTAAAACAAATGGGTGTTTAAAAGAGTGGGAAGCATTTGTTTGCACATTTATTTCCCTTATTAGACGTATTACATAGGTAAGTTTAACCACGGCCTGCAGGGACAGGTTGGGAACCGGTCTGACGGACCTTAGGGCCTCACTACCCCGTCTTTGCATCTCTTTCCGAGCCTTCTCTTCATTGCTATCGGGCAGGGTATGAGTGTATCCTACTGTACAGATAAAGAAATTGGCGAATAACTTCTCCTTTGTACCCAGGAACAGTAGGAAATTCGGCAATATGCATAACTATCTGATTGTATCTGTCCCTTTCCCTGGTTTAACTCAAACCTCCAGAGGACTTTTCATTTAGAGTTCAAAATATATGACAACTTTTTGTAATTACTGTAATGCACTCTATTATACAAAATGGAAATATAATTTTTAATGCAAAAAAAAGTCAACGGTTCGAGACTTAAAGGATTATTAAGAACTTTCTGATGGCTACACCCAGCCCCTGACACTCACAATTTAAAGTTTAATTTGGCTGATGGGAAAGAGATTGGGCCCACGATTTGCAGGCTCCAGTGCAGAACCCTGAAAGCAGAGCAAAATGGCTTAGCTCATCGCAACCAGGAAGCAGAGCTGTGGAAGAATTCCTGAGAGAAAGGGACCGTGGACTGGATTGTGTATCCCAGAGGAAGTTGCTGTGATGTACCTCATAGCCCCAAGTGTTTTCCCCAATATACTGGGTGGCTCCAAGTCCCTCAAACTGCCATCAGAAGTGACAGGGACACAGTCATCTCTAGGGCACAAAGCCTGACATGAGCCCTGAAGTCTGTAGCAGGTGGTACCTGCACCCAGTGTGAGGTGCTCAGAGATCAGTTGCATGATAGGCTTTGAAAATTCGTATCTGTCACTCTGTCCTCATTGTCTTTACTTCAGGAAAGGGAATCTCCTCCCTGGCTATTGATAGGCAGACTGATATGCAATGAGCGGTAGTCCAGGGAGTGACACTTGTCTATTTATAGCTGTTCCATGTTGAAAAATTACCACCTGAGCCAGGCCCCTGGTTGGAGCAGCAGAGACATTAGATGTTCGTGGGAGCAAGAACCCTACTTTGAACTAATCCTGAAACCACCACTTCTACATCAGGAGAAGCTGTCTTCTGGCAAAGTAGTCTCTTGTGCCAAAAGTGTTACTAACTTCTGCTCTATAGGAGAGATGCCAGAAAAAAAAAAAAAAAAAAAAAAAAAAAAAAAAAAAAAAAAAAAAAAAAAAAAAAAAAAAAAAAAAAAAAAAAAAAAAAAAAAAAAAACCACCTCCAGAGGGAGTTTTGTGAAGGGCCAGGTAAACAGAATCTGTTTTACTTAGAGCGCTTCCAAATCCCGAATCTCCAGCATTAGCTACTGGAAAAACTGCCTCGTCCAATCTTGCCCATCCTTCAGAGAGTTATTTTCTGCTCATAGTCACACTTATTTCACCTTTACATTATTTTTCTCTTTGTAAGTCATCTGGGATTTCTAATTCTTCTTGGCAAAAATGCCCTCCTGGGTAAAAATAATCTAGCATGCTTGAATCAAAATCCAGCAAGAAAACACTTAGATGTGAAATCTATGATAAAAATTATAAGATGCATCAAGAAAAAGAAAAATACAAATTATAGGTAATTAGACTACCAGAAGAGGGAAAAGGCATATAGGCAACTGAAAATATTTAGTGTTTTCTTTGAAAGCTTCAAAAACTCATGAACTGATTATCCTCTGAGTCCATCTTTCTTATCAATTCCTACTTTCTGACTTTATTAAACAAATCTCTCATTAAAGACAACATATAGAGGGCCGGGGAGTTAGCTCAGTGGTTCCGGCGCCTGTTGCGCAAGTGCAAGGACCCGGGTTCGATTCTCCAGTAACCACATAACAATACTGGGTGTGGAGACCCACACCCAGCAGCAACCACAGTGCCTGGCGTGGTGGCTCATGCCTGTAATCCCAGCACTTGGGAGGCAGAGGCAGAAGGATTGCTGTGATGTGAGTTTGAGGCTGAGCTCAGGACCAGCCTGAACCACAAAGCGAGACCCTGTCTCCAAAAACCTAAAAAAAAAAAAAAAAGACAATATATTAGATTTCTAGAGCTGCTGTGATCAACTAGCACAGACTGGGTGGTTTGAAATAATACAGACACATTTTCTAAGAGTTCTAGAGCACAGTGGTTAAACGGTCATAGTTTTAGCATAGTTTGACCCTTCTCCTCCAACTTTTGTTAGTTATATTTCTCATGGCTGTATCATTTCTTACTCTTGTGGCCATATTTACTACTCTTCACAGTAATCTTGCAATTCAGCTGGGCCAACCAATCACGTGATAAATCCTTCTGAAATCAGCCAGTGGTATCCATGCCTGAGTGGCGGGTTACCTCAAATGTATTTAGTCCACTCGTTTTTCCTCAATCTCCCAGGAAGTCTTAGGACATGAGCTAACCATGGAACCCTTTTCTGCCAGAATGTATCACATCTCACTGCTCATCCAGTTGCTGGTGAATTATGTATTCCCAATAGAACCCTCATGAGCCTGGCTCATATGGTCCACAGTCCTAATAGTTTTCCTCCTTCTGAGCTCCGACCAGGTCATTCACTAGGGTCTACTTAGTATGGTTTGAGTCTGCTCCTTCCTCCCTTTTCAGAACTTTTGCAAAACTCTCCTGCAAACAAGGTGTCAAGTCTTTCAAACTATATGCACAGGTACAGTATCAACATTGACTGACTGTTGGCTCCAATTTTCTGTATCAGTCACGTACCTGTTGCTGAGACAAAATGCAGGGCAAACATGATGTAAGGAAGGAGAGGGCTACTGGCCTCCCGGTCAGGGAGATGAGAATGTCTGGCAGTGTCTAAGACAGGGAGATCATGGTGGAGGAGTTGGTGAAGCATCGCAGGGAAATTATAGTTTCCTAGAGTTGTTGACTAGGAATCATATAAAAAACCCAAGGATCTGTCTCCACAAACCACCTAGACACACTCAAAGGTGTGTTTTGCTAGTCTACTAATCTTTTCTTAATCCAGTCATTGTGAAAGTCCACACGTTTACTCAGTGATAAATTCCTTTTTTAAACACCAGAATGGGTAAGTCAAAAGGAACTAAAAAGTTGAAATAAAAAATACACGCACATACTGTAGTGCCATTAGCTCTGTCAGACCAACATTGCTGAGTTTTGTATATATTCTATTCCCTGAGGTACTTCCCCTCGCTGCTCCATTAGTACCTTCATCAGTGATGCTCTAGTGATGCTGTATGTGGATACTTGCATTGGACTCATTACTGCTTTGTGCATCCGAGTCGAACTCACCAGCTAATGAAATTTCTCCCATAAAGGAATGATGGCACAGCTTCTCTTTACTGTGTTTTGAGAACATAGACTGGATTCCAGTAACATAACTCTACCTGCCAGCAGCCATTTAGATTTTGATTAAAATTAAGTAATGTTAAAATCCAGTTGTACAGTCACCCTAGTATATGGTTCAAGAAACCAATAGACATTTGAGATGAGAAGTTACATTTTTCATTTGGGGACAGAGCAGCTAGGTCACACTTAAGTCACTACAGAAATGTCGACTGGACCTGTATACATCAATAAGAATCTCTTAGAAAGAAAATGGTATATTTAGTGCTTATATCAAGAATAAATGTATTTGGAAAATGTACATTTCATTATTTTATCAAAAACTTGTTAAATATGCATTGTTTTTAATTTTTAATCTTTTTTAACTCAAGGACTTCCAGATTAATTGAACTAGATATTCTTTCTTTTACCCTGATGTATTTAGGTAAAAACTAGTGCTTCATTTCAAAGAAATTTGTATCGAATATTTAAGAAATAATGTATTACATTAAGTTAAAAAAAATGGACATGGATTCCATGTATGATAAATGTACTGCAAATATAGAGGTTTAAATAGAAATATAGATCTGCTAACTTATAGCAACCATTTCCCCAAGGTATACCCAAGAGCACATAAGTAGACTAAAGGGAACTCAGAGCTTTCTCTACAAATATTACAAAATAAAGTTTTCTTTTTTGGTTACTTTTAATCAGAGAGTATTGAAAACTTTGACAGGATTTAATTTAAATATAAAGCTTAAGGCTTTTTAGAATTTCTAAAGTTTGTTGTCATCTAATCATATCAGTCCAAAGCAAAAAATTCTGATTCAGTCCTTTAAAAAGTGGTGTATGGACAAAATAATTATGTTAAAACCATACAAATTCTAATGTGTGTTTTACAAATAAATATATTCTTGTAATCTCACTGAGCAGTATTTTATTATCAACTTGTTTTGCTTATTGAATTGAGGAGGTTAGCATTTCAATGTTAACATTTAAGGATTGGGGATTTAGCTTAGTGGTTCCAGCACCTGCTTTGCAAGTACAAGGGTCTAGGTTTGATCCCCAGTAACCACATATAGCATTGCCAAGTGTAGAGACTCACGCCCACCAGTAATCAGAACCACATACCACAGTGCTGGGCATGGTACCTCACACCTGTAATCCCAGCACTTGGGACGCAGAGGTAGAAGGATTGCTGTGAATTCAAGGCTGAGCTCAGGGCCAACCTGAACTACAAAAGTGAAACTTTGTCTTAGGAAAAAAAAAAAAAAAGTTAACATTTAATTAAGATTGTGTTTGGTCCATGTATGATTTGACTGGTTGGTTTGGAAATGCTGTTGATTTGATCATTAATTTTTTCCATTAATTCTTCAGTACAATTGAACTATTGGACTAGTGTAAGCTATTGATATCATAAAAAGTTAATTATTTATCTACATTTATTTAAATAGTAAATGATGGGGTTGGGATTCAAACCTAGCTTCAGATGGAGTCTGTTCTTACCTTTATGTTTCTCAATTGTAGGCTTTAAAGTACAAAATTATATCATATTATACAAATTTTCCCTAATATAAATGAAAGTCACAAAACATCTGCGAAAACAAGGGCAAAGGCAAGACCAAAGAGAACAAGGGGAAGTCTTTATTCTGCTGTTGAGACAGAAGAGTCAACCTCTGCTTGATAAGGTTAGCATTTCGGGAGAAGCCTTAAGACAGCCCAGGAGCGCGTGCTGAATACATAAAACCACATCCTGCACTGCATAAACAAAGCCTGTCAGAAATCAGAAGATAGTAACAAAATTGCCCTTTCTGGCTGACATAAGAATCACTGTGAATAGCTAACAACTTGAAAATATTATAAGAAACAGTAAATACACAGCATATTTGAAACTTCTTGGCAGAGCACAAAGATATTTGAGATAAGAACTTTGACTCTATCCTTGAGCTTCACCTACAGACATCAGGTGGAGATGATACAAAATTAAATTGACTTCAGTGAATGCTGTGATATGCAAACAATAGTAAGATGCAGTATAAGTATAAATTAATTAAAAGACATGAGTATGAAAGAAACTTTTGAATGATAAAAATAAACTATGAAAAGCTTTTCTCACTTATGTCAGCCAGGAAATATACTGCTTTCATACCCCACAATCACAAAAAAGGGTATGGGCATTTCATTTAATATGTATTTTGGCTTTGCAAGAGAATATTTCTTTGTCTGTATAACATAAATGAAGTGTTTGCATGGCTAATATATGAGTCAGAGAAAGGAACTAAAAAACTTGTTCATAAACAAATATTTTCTATTTCTCAAATACACAGGTCTTCTACATGTTTCCAGATATCAAATCATTATGTTCATTATGTTCCATTATTAGAGTTGGATGCTGACATCATTCTGTTAAAATTATTTTTATTTGACAGAAAGAGAAATTACATAATATTAACAAACCATCTTGTGCTATTTCTATTTCATTTTCATCTGTTCATTTTCAAGTCCAACTAACAGACATGTAAGTTTTAATATACTGTCACTTATGTGTACGTTGCCTTGTGTACTTTTTTCAAGTTATTGATATTTTCTCTTGCATATATAACATTTTTCATATTTTAGCTTCATTTCTATTAGTTTTGAATTTGAAAAAACTAGTTTTTAAACATTTTTTAAAATTTAAAAACACCAGTTTTGATAACAAATGTTTATTGAGTGCCTATAATATGCATGAGATGTTAAATATAAAATATAATTCTAAATTAAGGATTAATGATAGTTGCTTTTTAAAGTCCAGTCCTATTTCTTAAATGTAAAACCAGGATCATCAGCATATTTTTAGGCAGCATCTATAAATGTTTTTCAAGAATATCCAGAATGATAAGCCCTTTGAGGCTTAATTGTATATTTTTATTGCTACACAGGTTTTATTAGGATGATATTTTGACTTACACACCTGTTGGCCTCTTATTTGATGCACAAAGAGGTCCTACAAAGACTGAGAATAAACATGGTTCTGCTCTTTCTCCTCTCAATTGTAGACTTGAGAAGACAACCTCAGAGTTGAATTTTAGAACAGCATCCCATAAGCCCAGCTTCTTGCTGTTTATGCTCTTCTGCTCCACTTCCTTCTCATTGGGTCCGCAGTGTAAGGTCAGAGCAGGGCCTCAGTTCACCTCGCAGTAAGGAACAGAAGAGAGACGTCCAAGCCAAGAGAAACCAGACTGCATTAAAAATCAGGTGACGAAGTTGGGGAGCAAATCCATCTCAGTTAAATATCTTACCTGTAGCCTTGTTGGGAAAGCCTAAACCAAGGGTTTCATCTAAGCTGCCCATGCATTCCTGGCCCACAGACATTGTGATATAATAAATATTTGTTGTTTTTAAGTGATTGTATTTTAGGATAACTTAGTAATCACAAATGCACTTATAATCATAATAATACAGAAGGATACCTCTCTAACAAGAATAGTGGTGATGACACAATATCTACATCAACCTTACTACCAATTCTACAAAATTGGCTAAAACTGTTTAAAAGATCAAAATTAATACTATAGACTATTTCAGTATTAAAATGGGATACTTCTTTGGTAAACATACAGCTCACAGCTTTTTTCATTGTCATATTTGCTCATAAAGCCTTCTGGCCTTTATACAAGTTTTAATCCTATGTAGGACAAACATAACCAGTTATGGAAAGAACTTGATTTTTTTTTTTAGTAAATCATGGCTTGGAATTCTTATTATTTTTCCTTAGTATTCCAGTACATTCTGTCAAATATGGCCTTTGGAAATGGTTTAATCCATAGAAAGCAAAAGAATAATGTCTTTTGAGGTTATGAAAGATTTTTCCAATAAATATTGAACTTTATTTCCAATGACTAGTTGAAGAACAAGTTTACTCTATAGGATTATTTTATTTTCAACAAGTTCTGTCAGACTCAACAGTTTTTTATAAGTCCTGAAATACAGGCTACAGTTAGTCTTTTCAAATGGATTAGAATTGCCTGAATCTCAGGTCATCATTTCTCAAATTTCAAAATGGAAGTTAAATATAAAAATATAAATATTTGAAGTATGTAACTCCAGATCTCATTCATTTGAAAATGTCAAATTTGCCCATTGACATCATTTGTTTACCAATGATGACAGTCACTCTCATTTCTACTTTGCTGCCATTTTCACATTATTCTTAAAATATAAATCCTCAAAGGTAACATGCAAATATTTTTACTTAGTGTTTTTTTGCAATTCTTAGAGCAATTTGCTTTTTGTTACTTAAGTGACTCTTCAATCTTTCTACTTCTTCCTTAAAGTACAAAACATAAGCTCAATATACAATCAAGGAGAAAATTTTCCTTTGATAGGTAGCTTATGATATCAAGGCACAAAGGTATTTTCCTCTAATAGTTCTTGGTATCTTGATGGCACTGATTATAGTAACTAGATAGAAAAATTATATAGAGATAAAATTTATACAATGATTTTTGAAGCTATAGATTAATGGTTCCTGTTATTCTTTTGTGTCATATATTTTATTAGCAAACCATATAAATTTAAAATTGTTAATTAGATGATCATAAAATACTATATTTAACACAATATAAGAGAAAAGAGTAAGTTCTTTTAAAAATATAATTATAGACCTTTTTCCTGAGGGTGACACAGTGTCAGTCAGTGAAGACAATTGACCTAGGATGCAACAAATTCTCAGTAATCATTTTTTTCCCAACGAAGATAAAAGTCAATATAAGCAAAGGATATGGAGGTTTCAAATTTGGGGACTCATGAGAAAAGAAAGATTACAGTGTCATATATACTCTCAGAATTATAGATGGGAAGAAAATGAAAGCAGAAAAATTGAGAAGAAAGTAATATACTCATTGGAATAAGAGATGTAGAAATTAATAAGAGATAGAAAACTGGGGAAAATGCCAATATGTAATTGATTCATGTTGGCCTGGTTAGGGCCTGTGAAGGTGATGAAGTGAGGATTATTGTTACAGAAAAGTCATAAGTAAGTAGAAGTGAGAATTACTGTGCAGAATGAATGAAAAACAAGTATGAGATCTCTTCTAAAACAAGTCTACACACACCCTCAACTTACACAGGCAAAGTTCACCATAGTGATAGTGGGGAATCTGAACCAGTACAGAAAAATACAGGCATGAAGATATCTTAAAAGTTTAGGCTCCAAGGGAACTCTTTCTAAAAAAAGGGATTATATTTGGAGGATTAAAATATGCTCTTTTGAGAGGAAATGTTCAGCAATAAAGCATTACCAACTGCTATTTGCAGCATCCTCATAGGAAACAGAATGATAAACAATCTCTACTATGGAAACTATTCATAATGTTATCACATGGTAGAGAGAGTTACATCTAAGGCAATTTAAGAACAGGAAGAAATGAGTGAATGACAAGGAGTGATGAGTGTATGGAAAACAGTGCTCTCTGCAGGAATATGTAGGGAAGAGATAAGCGAGAAGACAGGGAACACAGAATTATGAATGTAAACACGGTCTTACAGGTGAAGGGCCATGGGCGATCCCAGTAAAATTGACCTTGAAATGAGTGTAGTGATAATGTGGGGAAAGAACAGCATTGTAGAAATAAGTGAAGAAAATCTCTAGCACAATTCAGATGTGAAGACACTCCTGAGCTGAAACAATTAGAGGCAATGGCTGGTTTCAGAAGTTAGATAGCATTCTTCTAGGTCTGCAGCACCATAATTAATTTGTAGTTATATTGATAGGTAGTTTGAAGTCATTTTAAAAGTGAAAATTAAGTGGTGTCATATACTAGTGTAAATTCTTGATGTTGAGTGTGATCATGATATTCAACAAAGTTTTGAATGAAAAAAATTGAATGTTAGCCTCTAGAATATAAAGTACCAGTAGATGATGGTTCTTCCCTAAGTCATGAGAATCAGCAAAATAAAAGACAAATTCACAGAGTATAAAAATCCATCTGAGTGTTAAGGGCTCAAAGAAACCTAAATAAGCAAAATTACACAGAGTGACTGAGCCAATTTTGGAAGGAGATGATATTCACAATTGCTTTCAGCCCTGAGGAAACAGGGGATCCAAAGTAGAATCTCCTTTTTTTGAGAACTATAAAGAAACCAGCTATACAATCTGCAAAGTTTTAATTCTCTCTGGGATGGTGTGAGGGCTAGAACAGCAAGGAGTCCACACCACCTCAGGGATCCATTCTGCGCTCGTGTACTCCCATTTCTCATGAAGCTTTACCAGTTCTAGAGGTAAGCACAATGCAAAAGGCAGGAGAGATGCCCGTGTGTGCTGGGGATCTCCCTCACCCCAAAGTAAGGGCTCAGAAGGGATATAGAAGGAAGGACAAGAAAAAATTGGAAGTCTTTGAAAATCCTCAGGTTTTACCAGTGTTGCAACAACAACAACAATAAAAAGTCTTGTAAAGTCAGAGAGAAAAGTAAGACATCGAAGAAAACTTCATCCAGGCCCCAGATGGAATACTCATAGCCCACTCTCTGGAAAGTGGAGTGGAAGCCAAGACTTTAAATTTGGGCTTCAAATCAACTAACTATAGCTTATTTTTTTTTCGGATCCAGTGAAATTTTTATATGTTGTATTGATAGTCTTGACTCCTATCTTTAATTTATTGCATTGAGGTAGAAAATATTGTCTGTGTTACTTTACTTTTTGTAGTAAGGCTCAGAATTCTAGATATAATAATTTCTATATATTATGTTTCTATATATTATATTATAATATAATAATTTTGAATACCTTATGAGTACTGTAAAGTATAATCTTATAAATTTTTACTCTATAAAATTAAATATCCAGTCTGTTATTAAGTGCAAAACATACATCTTCCACATTATAATTTGAACTGGCTCATCAGTCTACCACTGACATAAAATTTTGCAAGTGCAAGTTTTATTGAACAATCTACTGAGAAAATTTTCTATGAGTTCTGTTCCCTGGGATAAATGATAGACAAGTAGAGAACCTTACCTTTTATGAATGCATGTCTTCAAAATGTCTAGAAGAGGACCTGACATAAACCAAGTTTTCAATAATATTTGTAATTACCAATGCTTCATAATTTTTATTTTGATTTATGCATTCAAAACTACATTTACTTTCATGATTGTCACTTATTTCAATGAACTGTTTTAGTCAACATACAAAATATTTTCATACAAATCTATAACACCATAGAATGATGTTTTTGTTGCTTCCTCTGTAAATTTAATTTAAAGTCTTCATGTTAAATAGATGTAAACATTTTTATCAAAGTGTTCACAGGACAAGTTTTGGGTTGGCCCTTCTTTTTTTACTTTGAAACCAATTTTAAAATTTAAAAAGCACATCACAAAGAGAATGTGAGCTTAGAAAAACAAACATCTCAGGCAAACAAAGAAACAACCAAAAATTAAAACATTTTACTTATTATAAAGCACAGAACAGCAAACTTAAACTACATTATAAAGTCATGGGTGACAAGAAACAGGTTACAGAAAACCTGTAGTGTAGCCAAACTGTGTATGGAAGACACAGCTCCCTCACTACTTCTTAGTCTCTAGCCTTGACGTCACTCTTCTTCTCTTCCGTATACTCCTTACCTAGGTGCTAGATTCTCCCTCCTTCAAGCTTTCACAGTTCTCTTATTTGCACTGTTTATAAGGCAGTTTTCACATTATCCTCAACAGACCTCATGGTTCAACATCTGTCTTCATCTTCCAAGCTCTTATCCCTTCTGCATACTATACCTCACCATGCATACTGAGTTCAAAAATGCACAGAACTCTAAGCTCCATTTGTGATTGGCTTGCCATTCGGGAAATTCTACAATCCAGAGAATTAAATTGGGAGCTAATGATAGAAAGGTGCATAGAAAACTGGCAAAGTTTAGAAGTATACAACTTTATTGAAGTATCTTCACTGTCTTTACAAATAGAAGTCACATCCTCCATGAAGCATAAATTTAAAAACAAAAGCATAAAGTTAAATTCCCTGCTAGATGGATGAAATATTATATGAATAACAGGGAAACATTTGCAAGCAGTGAAACACTCAGGGAGATTACAGGCTGCCTTACGGAGTGCTGCTTTTTGCCCAGTTCATTATATCCTCACAGTGCATTACGTCCTCACTGCGGCACAGATTTCCCCGGGAAGATTTATATTTTCTCAGTAGGGCTCACCATAAGCTAGAGACCAGTCTATGAGCTAAATGCTCTTCTCTCAGTCCCTCTCCCCAATTTTCTTCACTTCAGCTATATTAAGTGGGCTAATGAATTCAAAACACTTTCCCCTTTGTCCCCTTCAGCAGGCGCTTCATGTGGATTTATTTACCTGGAAATGGAGAGACGCTATTAGCATTTGTAATAAAAGCACAAAGCCTTATTTATTTAGTAGTTGTGTTTATCTTGGAAATGCCTGTGAATATGAACATCTCAGATCTGAAAGAAATAAATGAAAATAAAGGGCAAAAACATTTGCTTTCAGTCATATCCTGCTTAGCAGAAATATTAAAAGCCTCATCTCAGTTTGATAGTATAGTCTAGCTTCATTTTCCCCAACTATTCCTCATAAGCTTAATAAAAAATGTTGCCCACTTGCCTGGATAAAACATTCTGTACTACCACTGTTATGAAGGTCAAAGTTAGCAGAAATGAACCTACTCATTAGATTTCAGGAAAGACACCAGTCTCCGGAAGACCTGACTTTCTCACATTATAGCAACATGGTCTTTATGGAACCTTATTTCCAGTACCTTGACAGAGGAGAAGAGGAAAAATTCCCTTATGAGTTCAAAGAATTTTTTTGTTTTTGTTTTTGTTTTTGTTTTGAGACAGGGTCTCACTTTATAGTTCAGGGTGGCCCTGAGCACAGCCTCAAACTCACATTATAGCAATCCTCCTACCTCTGCCTCCCGAGTGCTGGGATTACAAGCGTGAGCCACCACACCCCACAGTGTGGAATGTGGGGGGCTGATTGCTGCTGTGGTGAGTCTCCACACCCAGTGTTGTTTTGTGGTTACTGGGAATCGAACCTGGGCCCTTGCTCTTGCAGGACAAGTGCTGGAACCACTGAGCTATATCTCCGGCCCAAAGAAAGTTTTATATTTGGCCATCAGTATCACTTAGTTCTCATCTGGTTCTGGTTGTTTTATTCATTTGCTTTTATTTCTCCTTTGATATGGGCCAAGACTCTTCTAGTGGTCCCTGGTTGGGTCCTATCAATTTTTATTGCTGCCTCTATTCCATTGTGATAATATTACAATTTATTTTCTACTTCTACTGTAAATGAACATTGGGGCTGTGGAAAACTCCTGGCAATTCCAAATGATGATGTGATAAATATTCCTTGGATTCAGTATGCACAGCTCTACTCAAAGGACTGTACCTGAGATTAGAAATGCTAAGTCGTAACACATGCTCATGGCATGTTGGCAAAGGAAGATTTTCCTCACAGAAGCTACCAGCTCAGGTGTGATTTCCTCCTGAGACACTTCTACAGACACACTAGAAATGATCCTTTTTCAGCTGGCTGCCTACCCCTCAGTCCCAGAAAGATTTCACAAAAAATTTACTGTCACAAAGTGGTAGCAAGCAGGAAGTTTGTAGCATGTGGGATTCTTGGGTGACTTTTAGAAAAAGCAGAAACAAATGACAGAATCCCCGCTAATAAAACTTCATGTGTTGAAATGCCAGCTGAGGAAAAAATGTAACACAATGCAAGATTGAAGAATATTTTTAAGGTATCAACTATAATAATAGAAACTGAAATGACTTTCATAACTGCATATATTCATGATTTATCCAAACACAGTTTTTCTGCACTTATAGTCCCCTATGGATTTCTCCTAATATAGAATCCATGAATCTTTGTTTTCGTTTTATTAGCCATATTTCAAAATAAACATTCCCTTTTCTTTTCCATAAAGCATTGAATCTGTTGTAGTTCTAATAGGTGATTACGAACAGTTTTCTGTTTTTCGAAGTGAAGATGGAATTCTGATCACATAAGTAGAATGGACACAAGTTTGAGGTGACTACTATGACTGATGGTGCACTGAGTGTCCCCTTTGAATCCATCCACATGCCACCATGAATTATGTATACAAAGCTATGAATGAAATTTCAGTAGTCAGAGCCCCGTGGCCTGCTGGATATGTGAACTGACACTAACAACTTTCACCCTCTATGTCCAAGGTTGAAGCACTAAATATTGCATTTCTCAGATTCCTTCACAGCACTGAATGCCAATTAGATATTGTATTTATAACTGAGCCAATTCCATATTTTGAGAAAGATACAGATCAAGTGGCCCTACTAGAAATGGCTTTTGGCAGAAAATAACAAGTTACAAGTTCCAAAGACATGTTGGCTTTAGAAGCAGAGACTACACATTGCGACAGGGAGAGCACCTAGGGTTCTTATTCCTCATAGAGGGAAGAAATTATAAAAGAATTAAAATGTGGTACATACATGTACCACACACAAGAATGTGCACATTATGTAGTGCAAAAGTGTACTAATAAATATAAAATAAAACAAGGGCTGTCAAAGGAGTTAAACTCAATAGGACATTAATGAATTTTGTAAATATCTGGTTGATTTTTCTCGCTCAGGATACAGATTGGTTTTGTTAGTATTGTTCTCTTGTCATTATACATTAACACACAGGCATATATTAAAAATGTGTCTATAAATTAAATATTTTAACTAGTTCTGCATTTAATGTTATAGCATGTGCTGGTGTAATATTTTCTGGGGAGGTCAAGAAAGGCTACTTTATGCTACAATTAAACAGTCATGACTTCTAGTTTTAGTGAAGATTCAATAGTGGGAAACAAAATGTACCATCTTGTCTTTAGAACAACTGATCGAAGTGCATGGAAAAATATTGTTAATGTATTAGATGTCAGATAGCTATAATAGTGATTAGTAAGAAACGAAAACTAAATTACTTCTCAGTGTACTCAGATTACTCCCCAATGTACTACTAGTTCTTTCCCCCGGGGGCTCGTGGCTCAAGCTGGAGGAATCCAGACAGACTCAGAAATGCTCCTTGGGTTGAGAAGACTGCCAGGACGTGAGACAATACAAAAGGATCAGCATTTATTGGAAAGAATATGAATAGAAATTGATGCACAGGTGAAGAATTCCAAACATCTTCAGAAGATTCCTTTAAGCTGTCACTGAGCGGTGATTGGTGCATACATGGGAGGAGACTATGCAAGGATGTGAGAGTCATTACTGAGGGACTAGAAAGCGCCTGGCACTCACAAAACATCAGAACTATTGTCTCCTATCACCAACGTAAATAGGTAATTTAGTAATGCATGAGTTATTGAGGTGAGCATTCAAAAGTACTTAAGTTCAGGCTGGGAATTTAGTTCAGTGGTTCTGGTGCCTGCCTTGCAAGCGCAAGGCCCCAGATTCAGTCCCTGATAATCACATACTACAATGCGGGGCATGAACACTCATTTCTACCAGCAATCTGTATCACCTATCACAATGCTAGGCATGGTTGCTCACACCTGTAATCCCAGCACTTGAGAGGCAGAGGTAGGAGAATTGCTGTGAATTCCAGGCTGAGCTCAGGGCCAGCCTGAACTACAAAGCAAGACCCTGTAACAAAAAATAAAGTACTTAAGTTCTAAAAAAAAAAAAAAATTAACTAAAGAATAAATGCCTTAGCAAACTATGATGACAACACTGAAGAGGAAAAAGTTATTTTCACAGTGCAACAATACCTCAGATCAGGCAAAGAGTAGTCATGCCACTGATAAACTCATCACCACTCAAGAACATAAAACTGTCATGGTCTAATATTTCATCATTGTAGATGTTTACATTTCTGAGGATTAAATGTGTGGGTTTGCCATTGAAACTCATGTAAAGAACATGGAAAGCTGTCAGGGCTGAATAATGAGTTATTTACCTTAGTTGTGATAATATTATCATGAGTCACCTCATTGACAGGCCATGTGTATCAGACAAGGTAGAATTGCTAAAGGTTGTGGAAAGAAGCAAGAGAAGCACCTGTAGACTTGAGAATGACCAGGTTTATTAATTTTTCCACAGGAAAGGACAGGATTGAGACTGGCTAGCAGAGAGGATGGAGTCGAGGGCAATGACCTGGAGAATAAATTCAATGGAAAGTGCTCGGCACATCTAGGGTGATAACTTGGACAGAAAGTCTGGTGGTGATGAGCCAGACAGGAAATCATCAGGCCACGATGGGATGGTGGAGGGCCAGAGGGAATGCCACCAGCAGGAAATCAGAGTGCTCAGTGGAAGCAGTTGGACTGCGGCCCTTCACAGTGCTGTTTTCCACTCTCTTGTGGAAAGAAAGAAGTTTAATACAGTAAATAGCAGAATACTGACATTATTTTGTCCCCTTAGGTGACCAGGGTGGTAAGGATTATCTGAATGAGTGCGCTGGCAGGAGGGCAGTTTCCATAGCTAACTCCAAGTATCATTCAAAATTATATTCATCTGAGAATCTGGTTCATGTCTGAATAAAAATGCAAGAGTTTACAGAACTCAACAGACGGCCGGGGACATGGTGCTAGAGGCGCAGCTAATAATGTCAGCCCAAGCACAGTAATTCCGGATGCACTGGAGTCTACCACTAGTTCATGCAAAGAGAAGCACAAGGCTACAATTATAGGAGACAATACGCCTGGAAACGTCTATAGTAGTGCTGAAATCAGAGATGGACTGTCAGAATGGGATGTGCAGAACTCAAGGGTTGGCCAATGGGGCTTTCACCACATAGAGTGTCTCTTATTGGCACAGTAGACAGAATATAAGGGTCCAAATAATATATTTTGTCATATTTCTTTAGATGACATAAATCATATTGCAGACACAGATTCAGTAGTAAGAGGAAATAAGTAACTATGAAGACCATTAGTAGAAAACAGACGCCATTGCACACCAGATCCACTCACTTGTTGTTCAGCATTACTTGAGATCTTTGTAGGGGAAAAGTAACCCAACATTTCACAGTCACACCATTGAGATCAAGTGGTGATTCGGTTGTTTACTGTCATGATCTCGTAGCAAAGTCCCACATTTTTTGATGAAACAGTATAAGATCCTTAGTGTCTTGCAACATGAAGTATTTTTAATATGATATTAGAAGTGGCCTGTCTTTATCAAGAGATTTCATTCTTATCAGTTATAGTACTGTAGAACTATGAAATTCTGTTCAGTACAAACTGGAGCTCAGTTAATGTGATACCAGGATTGAAATTAGGAGTCTAATGGTCATGGCAATAGAAACCAAGGAGCCCTCAAATGTCTTAAGTGCCATCTCTCTCTCCCAATAATACCACATGCCACAGAACTCTTCAGTGTTCATTTCTCTTTATCAAGCTCCACTTCCTTAGCGATCCACAAAGTTCTTCTAACAAGCCCGGTACCTTCTCTAGAACTACTTAGGGGTGATCTCACATTCTTCCCTCTTCAATCCTAAATGCAGTCTCCGTGTCACTTTACATGATAGAGTTACGATAAGCTACAGAAGACAAAGGGTTCTAAAATGATGCGATTAGGCATATTTAAATGGAACAGTATTAAATGTTCATACACTCTGATCCTTTCATGAGTTATGTATGTGGGGAACTAAGAACCATGAGTAAAATACTTTTAACTCATTTTATGACAAATATTCTAAACAAGTAAGTATATGTAACTTATAAACTGCTATTGATCTCATTTATCAATTTTTGTATATCATGAATTTAGTTTTCCTTATAACCCTAAAGTTGAGCTAGCAGATTTAAAAGCAATAAAAACAATATTAAATGTTTTGATAGTACAATCAGTTCCTTATTCTGATCGAACTCTTTCTGAAAGAGAATTTATGTTTGATCCTTATGAGTTCCATATTTCAATGTACAGATCAATTTCAGTACATAATCTTTCCTTTTGATATGTTTATGTTCTATGAAATTAGAAAAAAACATTTCTAATAGTTTATTTTCTTGATTTCTTGTGCACCTCTCTAGTTCAGGCAAAGGCTACAAGATTAGCTCTTTGAGGCATTTAGGATGGATGAAAATATATATTACTTGCCAAATTTAAGTATTGGAATAGTTTGAGAAATATTAAATATTTAAAAACAAAAATAATGAACAAAGTGAATAGATTCTTAGTAAAATATTTCAATTAGATGCTGTCGGTTTATACAA
>PVIR01026328.1:0-24146 GCA_004026965.1 Petromus typicus | reverse complement strand
ACAATCCTCCTGCCTCTGCCTCCCGAGTGCTGGGATTACAGGCGTGAGCCACCACGCCCAGCACTGTGGTATGTGGTACTGGTTGCTGCTGGGTGTGGGTCTCCACACCCAGTATTGTTATGTGGTTACCGGGGAATCGAACCCGGGCCCTTGCGCTTGCAAGACAGGTGCCGGAACCACTGAGCTAACTCCCCGGCCCAGGAAAAAAATTTTAAATCAGGAATTTTAATCTGAGAAAATAATTTTAATTTTAGCATCATTAAAATTAACTTTCATGAGGCCAGGGATTTAGCTCAATGGTTCTGGTGCCTGCTTTGCAAGCACAAGGTCCCGAGTTCAATCCTTGGTAACCACATAAAACAATGCCAGGCATGGAGATTCACGCCCACCAGCAATCAGTACCACACACCACAGTGCTGGGTGTCAAGGCTCACGCCTGTAACCCCAGCACTCAGGAAGCAGAGGCAGGAGGATAGCTGTGAATTCAAGGCTCGCCTGGTCTACATAGTGATCTCAGGGCCAACCTAAACTACAAAGCAAGACCCTGACTCAAAGTAAATAAATAAATAAATAAAATTAACTTTCATGAGTCCTAAAAGTGAACTAACAAAAGTACTATCAAACCAAAAGAGAAACAGTACAGATAGGTATGACGATTCATAGGAAAAAAATAAAACAAAAATGATCATGACATATGAGAAAAGATGTAAAGCTTCACTAGGAACCAAAAAAGTAAAGAAAAATTACATTAAAACAACAAAATTCAATTCATATCAATCAAATTACAAAAAGTTGATGCTAGCAAATACTGGTAAAATAGGAGAAGAGAGCCACTTGACAACACTCTAAAGCAACAACAAAGAACACACTGAAAAGTTATCTAAAGGGACAGGCAGGAGCACTTGAAGACTGGCTGGAAGTCAGAGGTGAAAAGAAAAGAAGGGCTCGAGAGCACTGCTGAGAGAGGTCCAAGGAAGAAAGAGGATTCAGAAAGAGTATGAAAAAAGAACTTTCTTTTAATGTGTGAGTTGCAAATAAGCCTTTTAATGAAGAAAACTCACTTCACAAAACCTGTGACTTAATGGTTTGAGGTCCACACACACTAGAATTTCTACCTGAATTCTGTGCTAGTAAAAGGAGTAGAAGCAGAAATGTCTCCTACTTTCCAAAAGGTCACATATGAGACAAGTCATTAGAGTTCCTGAAAACATCTTCCTTTCTGCCAAATTTTAAGCCACTTAATCTACCAATGTTAAATAATGTCGTGCTTCTGGAAAGGTCAAACTGTCTAGCTACCTACTCTTCATTAAAAAAGGGAGTACTGAAGAAGGCAGGCTAAGGACCTTGCCAAAGACTAGGAACACAGGAAATGACAGTAAAGGACTCATTACACATTCTATGGTAAAAGTCACCATATATTACAGACATATTGTGCAAATTATACTATGAACATTGTAATAACATTGTAATAAGCATGAGATTTATTCTACATTACACAAATAAGTCAAGAAAAAGAGCAAAGTTATTTTTGTTGTTTTTCAGAATTCCAATGAATAATGCAGATGGAATTAAAGAAAGAGAAAATCACTTATTAGCGAACACCATAGTAAGAACTTCCGCAGATATTTGTACAAATATTTGTGTTACAATTAATAAAGCTGGACATGGGCCGGGGAGTTAGCTCAGTGGTTCTAGCGCCTGTCTTGCAAGCGCAAGGACCCGGGTTCGATTCCCCGGTAACCACATAACAATACTGGGTGTGGAGACCCACACCCAGCAGCAACCAGTACCACATACCACAGTGCTGGGCGTGGTGGCTCACGCCTGTAATCCCAGCACTCGGGAGGCAGAGGCAGGAGGATTGTGATGTGAATTGGAGGCTGAGCTCAGGGCCAGCCTGAACCACAAAAGCGAGACCCTGTCTCAAAAAACCTAAAAAAATAAAATAAAATAAAAAAATAAAGCTGGACATGGTAGTGCACACTGGAAGCAATCAGATGAGATGGGGCGTGTTCAGGGTGGTATGGCCATAGACTGTGATTGCTGCACTCAGGAGGATCAATGTGAGTTTGAGGTCAGCCTGGGATACATAGTGAGTTCAAGGTCAGTCGGAACTATATACTAAGACCTGCCTCAACCCTAATTAAATAATTTAGTATTATTATATCAATGTAATTTCTTGGTGTTGGTAATTATAGTATAGTTACCTAAGATGCATTTGGAGAAGCTGGATGAAGTATATATGAGAATTCTACACACTATTTTTGGAAATTTAAGATTGTAATTATTTTAAAATGAAAAGATAAAAAATTGGAATTAAAAAGAACAGTGATTAAAAACATAACATCTGAAAAATGAGGAAAATGGTTGTTACAAACACATATATTTAATATTTCAGGAAAGGCACAGTACCACTCCAAGGTCCCTACTCAAGCAGAAAAACAGAATGCAGTCAGGTAGGAGAAACAAAGATACAATAGAAGAGAAATGACAGTTGAAGAGGCAGAAAAAAAGTGGAAGTGACATAATAAAAAGGCTAGAGTTACACTTAGTAGCCTGCAGCTATGTCTCAATTATTTGGGAGGCTGAGGCACGAGAATACTGAGGCCCAGAAGTATGAGGCCAGCATGAGCAACACGGTGAGACCTCATTTCTGTTAATTAATTATGGTACTTATAGGAGCAGCTCTTGAACTCTGCAGCCAGCCGCTAATGCTGTACAAAGCAAGACACAAAATTAAACTGGTATCTCACAAGGGATCTACCCACCCAAGGCTAGATGACCTAGGACAAAACTTTATGAGCTCCATCTATGAAATGAAGATCATTCAGCCCACCTCTCAGGGTTATTGCAAGAGTAAAGCAACATAAGCACAAAGTACACAGATCTGTGCCTTTCAAGTACTACGCATTCAGCAGTGTTCTTACTGATAATCCTCAGAGTAAGAAAGGGTTCAACTCTACTCCAGTCTAATAAAGTGGGACTTACATTCACAAAGGTCAAAAGAAAAGCCACAGCTTTTGCAGGGTAAACTTTAATTAGCTGGGCAAAGCGCTAACCTGAAATTTCTCTTCTCCCCATAGCAACAGATAAACGAGGATCAGCTTCCTATCTTTAAAGGTACCAGGGTTTTCAACCCAAAGGAATTAGCTAAACATCTGAAACACAATTTATCATGAAAAATTCCACTAGCTTTCTTTAGTGCTTTACTATAGCCTCATGAGTGTTTTGTGTCATATGATGCCTTCTGTCACCTAATTGGCACCCAGCACTTTTTTAAACCTACCAAGGCTACTACATAAAATACATGAAGATCATTCATGTCTCAGTAGGATTACAGAAGACTTTCATTTTTCTTCTTCGTAAATTTAAGATAGTAATGGAGGGGTTCGGGATGTAGCAGTATATATGTGTGGTCCTGTGTTCAATCTCTAGCACCACCTCCAAGAAAGAAAGAGTAACCAAAACTACAATGGAAAATGAAAGGGAATAATCAAAAGAAAATTTGCTCTGATTGAGTGCTTGATCAGGTCCCTTAGTTCAAACCCATCCATCTCTGAATACAGTCACCCTGACTTGGTCATGACCAGCAGACAGTACATCAGGAATCACAACACAGCAATATTACGTGCACCCATGTCCAGAACAGCTCAGTTTGTAATAGCTAAATCTTGGAAACAGCCCAAATGCCCATCAACCAGACAGTGGATAGAGAGTGTTTTTTTTTTTTTATATAAAACGGTATTACTTAGCCATTAAGAATGATAAATTAGGCCATTTGTACTCAAATGGATGTATCTTGAGGACAAAATCATAAGTGAAATAAATAGGACACAGATGTGTAAATACCATATCATTTCTCTACTATGAAAAACCGAAGGTGCAAATGAATGACAAAATGTATGATAGGTAATGTGAAATAGGAAGAAAATGTGCAAAAAGAGAAGGGAAATGGTGGGTAGGGGAAAGTAAAGAAGAGAAAGAAAAAAATTGATGGTTTTTAAAAAAGGAAACAAAACTTATGTATAGGGGATAGGGGCTATAGGGCGGGCAGGGGAATGGGAAAAAAGAATCAGAAAGTGTCATGTACAGATACAAATTCTCAATGTTGAATGGGATCATAATGTATGAATAAAATGTACCAATAAAATTAATTTTTAAAAAAGACAGTACATCACATGACTAATTCTGTATACCTTGGTCAGTGCTTTGGATCTGTGGACAGGGCAATAGTGGTGACAAGAAAGGGACTTACCTCTACAGTGTTTGCAATGTAACGACTGTCACCTTCAACTTTTACAGAGAAGTCATAGTAGCCACTGGAAAATTTGACATTCACGAAGTTTAGTTCAAAAATATCCCTGTTAAGAATGACAGTAAGGTTAATAAGAATTCACATAGTAAACTCGTAAGTACAACAAACGGGCTAGAAGAGATCACCTGGAGACAACACAGGACTATACTATTCTCTCATTTCCAAACAGGCAACCCATTTGGGTAATAGTCTACTTGCTCACAAATTACAGCGTGGAGATAAAAACTATCCTTAGCTTCCAAAGTTTTCTTCCTTCAGTCTCCCTCCAACATTTCACCTCCCTCTAGTGGTTTTCCAAAATGTAATGCAAAGCAGGTGCATCTATAGTATGATTCCCAACTATGATTTTTGGGCTTTTTTGCAGTGAGGACTAAACTCAGGGCTGCTTGTATGCTAAGCAAGTACTATACACTGAGCTAGGTGCCCAGTCCTAAACGACGTTAAAACAAAGAGAGAAAGACAGGGAGAGAGAGAGAGAAAGAGAGACAGAGAGACAGAGAGACAGAGATAGAAACAGAGACAGAGAGACAGACAGGGAAGGACTGAAGGAGAGGAGGAGTGGGGAAAGGAGGAGTTAGATTAAAATATTCAAAGATATTAATGCAGGGTAGTATAATTGTTGATATTTTGGGGTATTTTTATGTTTTGATGTTTTGTGAATATCTCAAAAGAATATATCATACTTTTATGAAAAATAATAATTCTTATTTTAAAAGACAAAAAAGATAGATAATTCTTAACTTCAAATGTATAGAAAAGATTCCAATGTGGTCTACTATTATACTTACTAATCATTCCTAAAAATGATTTTGCATTCTTTTTGGTTTTTTGAGACACAGTCTCACTTTGTAGTTCAGACTAGCCCTGAATTTACTACGGAGCCCAGGACAGCCTCGAACCCATGGCAATCCTCCTGCCTCTGCCTCTGAACAGCTGAGATTAAGGCATAAACCACCATGCTCAGCTTTGCTTTTTAATTTTATATATCACAATGAATATTTATGACTGTCAAAGAAATACACTTTCTCTCTAATATATTAGCCTATTGGTCTCAAAATGTACTAACACTTAAATAATCAAGTTTCATACAAAAGTTGATTTCTAAATTTGAAAAATATGGGCCGGGGATTTAGCTCAGTGGTTCCGGAGCCTGTCTTGCAAGCGCAAGGACCTGGGTTCAATCCCTGGTAACCATATACAATACTGGGCGTGGAGACTCACGCCCAGCAGCAATCAGTACCACATACCACAGTGCCGGGTGTGGTGACTCATGCCTATAATCCCAGCACTCGGGAGGCAGAGGCAGGAAGATTGCTGTGATGTGAGTTTGAGGCTGAGCTCAGGGCCAGCCTGAACTATATACAAAGCGAGATCCTGTCTCAAAAGAAAAAAAAAAGAAAAATATTACATGGTATAGGCAAGTGTGGTAGTGCATGCCTGTAATCGCAACACTGGGAGGCTGAGACAGGAGGATTTCAAATTAAAACCACGCCTGGGCAACTTAGCAAGATTCTAGCTGAAAACAAAAAGCTGAAAAAGAGCTAGAGATACAACTTCATGCAAATACCCTGATTCAATCCCCAGTACCATTTAAGAAAATGTGATATAGGCAACCATTAAAAAATAAGGTTGGGGCCGAGGATTTAGCTCAGTAGTTCCAGTGCCTGTCTTGCAAGTGCAAGGACCTGAGTTCGATCCCAGTAACCACATACAATACTGGGCGTGGAGACTCACACCCAGCAGCAATCAGTAGGACATACCACAGTGCGGGCGTGGTAGCTCCTACCTGCAATCCCAGCACTTGGGAGGCAGAGGCAGGAGGATTGTTCTGATGGGAGTTTGAGGCTGAGCGCAGGGCCAGCCTGAACTACAGTGAGACCCTGTCTCAAAAATAAATAAATAAAAAAATAATGTTGACAGGAATGGTGGTATACACTTGTAATCCCAGCACCCAGAAGGCTGAAACAGGAGAATGTCAGGTGTGTAAGGCCAGCCTGGGCTACATAGTGAGATGATGCTTAGGCTGAACTATATAGGAAGATATAAAGATTGTAGAAAAATATTTAATCCTATGAGGAAATGTTTATGATATATTGCTACAGAGAAAGCATAATCCTATTTTAATTAATTTTAGGTGATTAATTTAATTAATTTGATTAATTTACCATTTATTTATCTAATGAATTATTGATTTTTGAGGCAGGGTTTTGCTATGTACCTTGAGAACATACTCGTAAGTGAAATAAATAGGACACAGATGTGTAAATACCATATGATTTCTCTACTACAGTTTAGGCGGGCCTTAATCACAGTGATCCTCCTGCCTCAGTCTCCTGACTGCTAAGATTATCGGCGTGTGACAACACACCTGGCCTTTATTTTAGAATTTATTCATATGCATACAAAAGACTGACCAAAAAAAAAGACTGTAAGATGTTAGCAGTATCTTGGTGGCAAAATTTTGGGTAGCTCATATTTTTATTTTTACTTATTATTATCTTAAGACAGAGTCTAAGTTGCCCAAGTTGGCCTCAAACTCACAATCCTCTTGACTCAGCCTCCTATGTGGTAAGAGTACAAGGACATGTCACGGGACCCTGCTTCCACCTTCTATATTTTGTGCTTTTCTGACTTGTCTTATTGTAGTACTTATACATCAGAAACAAATATATGTATACATAAAACATTTAAAAATATTTATAACACATTGACAAGACATAGCCAGTCAGAAATAGTAAAACTAAAATTGTTTTAGCTTTAGAAATCCTTTGCTTATATTGACCTACAGGACTTTTATCAAGTTTAGGTAAATTTGGTTTTATGTTGTTGATAATACTCATATTAATGTTACCACTGGCTACAAGCTAACTTTCCAAAACAAAAAGAAAGGCATAATGCAAACTAGTTGCACCCAGCACTTACCCCACAGGGGTGAAAGGTGTCCTCTGGAGGACTGTGGCTCTGGATGCCACAGACTTGGCATGTTCTAGTTTAACTGCGGCCTGAGTCAGAGGCTGGGACAGAACATTGGTGACCTGTAACTAGAAATAAATGAACAAAAAATAATTACCAACAATAGCTACATGCAGAAGCAGACAATTTTGTTTCTATTGTGTTTTTTTTCCATTGTGTTTTATCTGTATGAAATAGGAGGAACGTCTTACTTCAGAGAATTTTCATGACCTTTAGTCTGCTGTAAACCAGAGATCAAATACGGAAAAAACATGACTCAATTAGGAATTAGTTTGATTTAAAATGCTAAAGTTGAAGAAGACCCTAAAGAAGACTTTTCCCAATTATCTCTTTTGCCATGAAAAATAAAATTGCTGGCTCTAAAATATACAATTATAATTTACTTATTTCTCATCACTTCTGGTCTATTATAATATAGTTATCTTTTTTAAAAAGGGGGAGGGCCAGGGATTTAGCTCAGTGGTTCCAGCACCTGCCTTGAAAGTGCAAGGGCCGGGATTCCATCCTGCCAACCACATACAACAGTGCCAGGTGTGGTAACTCACGCCCATCAGCAATTAGTACCACATACCACAGTGCCCAGCATGGTGGCTCACGCCTGTCATCCCAGCACTTGGGAGGTAGAGGCAGAAGATTGCTGTGAGTTCAAGGCTGAGCTTGGGGCCAGCCTGAACTATAAAAAGTAAGACCCTGTCTCAAAAAAAAAAAAAAAAAAAAGGCCTGCCTGGTGTACTCTGGGAACCTGAGGCAGGAATATTCCAAGTTTGAGTCTAGCCTGAGCAATTTAACAATTTGTCTCATTGTTAAAAAATAAACAATAGAAAAAAGGGTAGAAATATAGCTCACTGCAGAGAACCTGGGTTTATCCCTACTACTGCAAAAAAATAAATAAAATCACCACGAGAAAAACATTTTATTCGGAGCAGGTACGTGCCTATAATCTCAGCACTCAGGAAGCTGAGACAGGAGGATTGTCATGAGCTTGAGGCCAGATGGGCTATATAATAAGTTTAAGGCCAGCCTGAACTACATGGCAAGATCCTGTCTCAAAAACAAACAAACGAACAAAGAAAAATACTGCAGGAAGGGATCAGCCAATGGTAAAACTAAAGAAACATGGGTGACATTAAGCACTAACATTTGTTCAAAATCATCTATATTCCAGATACTAGTCTCAACCCTTTGCAGATAACTTCCCATCAATCAAGAAATAGAGAGCATACTTCCTGTTCTACAGATGAAGAAACACAACACAAAAGGGTAAGACTGCCAAAAGCTATCTGGCCAGATTAGCAGTTGAGCCAGGACTCCCAACCCAGCCTCGAGCAGCTCCAGAGTCAGTACTATTTCCATTTTGCTGTATTAGTGCGTACCTGCCTCACAGTGAACTGTGTTAATCAGCTTATTTCTCCTATTTTGTGGATGAGGATTTGCAATTTCTAGATGCAGGGTCTTTCCTGAGGAGGATCTATAGGGACCACCAAACAGACAGGACTCTCTGTAAAGAGAATGCTAATTTCTTATGAAGATCTAAATCTGCGCTCACTGCTAAGTGAAAAGAAGAGGTAAATGGATAATCAGCACCAGGAGGAAAGAAATCTACATTTAACAACTATCATCACCAGAATTACTATGCAATTAAAACAGCTCTGTTAAAACAATGTATGTACCCTAGAAACTATGCCTAGGATAGCAAGTTTTTAAAAAAAGGGTATTTGTGATGTTCTGACTCTGAGAAATGCTTTGACTTTTTAATTCCAGAATTATGGACATAGGAACACACTTTTCTTGGCTCTTAATTTTGAGACAGATCTGCAGGGTTTTGTGACTTGCTCCCCAGTGGTCATGTCCCCCATCTCCAGACCAAGGGGAATGAGCCTGGTGTTACATTTAATAGCTACGTCTCCTTGGCAGCTACAGCTAGGTGTGTACGAAGCCTTCAGATTTCTCAGAGGTTCACACTGGAAACAGCATCAGAGTGGCATGGAGGGCATACCCGCAGGACAGCCTGTTCCTGAGTGTCAGAAGCCGAGCCCTCATGTACAACCACAACTGGCACATGGTAGCGATTCTGGGACAGCGCCGCAGCAGCAGAGGCCACACTGAAGGCTTCAGAGAGTGACTCAAAGTTCTTCTTGCTGAAGATTGTGTTCATTAGCTGGATAACTTGATCCTGAAAGAAAAAGAAAGGCAGCTTGGACCTCCCTCCATAGAAGATCCAGTCAACTCCGTCCCCACAGATTCTCGTCATCTTTGTGTGTCAAGACTTTATGCTGAAGCAAATCCAGCCCTTATCCAAACTGGTAGAGGGGAAAGCAAATATGCATTTAAACTTAGAGCATGAGCTCCATTATATTTCCTGCCTTCTAATATAAAAGGAAATTCACATTATTTGCCAATCCTTTAGTGAACATTTACTACAAAAAACGAAATTTCCGGGCCAGGGATTTAGCTCAGTAGTTCCAGCTCCTGCCCTGAAAACACAAGGGATTGGGTTTGATCCCCAGTAACCACATACAACAACATTGGGTGTGAAGACTCACACCCACCAGCAATCAGTACCACATACCACAGTGCCAGGCATGGTGGCTCATGCCTGTAATCCCAGCACTTGGGAGACAGAGGCAGGAAGATTGCTGTGAGTCTGAAGCTGAGTTCAGGACCAGCCTGAACTATAAAGCAAGACCCTGTCTCAAAAAAAAAGGGAATCTGCAAGACAACTACTGAGATATGCAAATTATTTTGGTTTTTGTTTTTTGAGACAGTCTCACTGGCCTCAAACTCACAGCAATCATCCTTCCTCAGCCTCTCAAGTGCAGTGATTACAAGGCATGCACCACACATCCAGTGAGGTATGCAAAATTGTAAGTAAAAAAGTACAAAACTTATAAGGTATAAAATTTATGTAACATTAACCATCTGTTAAATGCCTACACACATAATCATCATGACAGGTATTTTATATGCACTGTGCCTTGAATCTTGACAAAAATCCCAGAAGACTGGTATTGTCAATGTTTTTAAAAAGAAGAAACTGAATCTAAAACAGGTTAATTAATTCGGACAAGCTGCAATAGAGGAAAGGAAGAAGGAAGGAAGAGAAGGAGGGGTGGGAGGTGGAAAGGGAGGCAGGCAAAATTCAAATGTAGGTTTGTTCTCACCAAAGTCCTACCACAAGAGAATTCGTTCTTTCTTGATTCCCATAACCCTTCCAGCTAAACTACCTTCCCTCCTAAGAGACCACTAAGAAGTAAACTGGGACTAAGTTTGTGTTTGTAAGACCAAATTTCATAGCCAAAAGGTACAGTGGAAAAAAACTAAAATACCTCTCCACTAAGAGCTAATGGGTTGCTTGGGGAGAAAACTAAAAACAATTTTTAAAACAAATGGAACCTAAAAGGCATTATTTAAATTCTGGAGGTTGTTTGCTGAGGAGGAACTATTTTCCACTTCAATGAGATGTGTTTTGTAAAATCTACCATTTAACAAAAGAGCACCCTTATTCCTGACAGTGTTATTCAGTCAACATGAAATAATTTTCTTTAATTGTACCAATTACATTTTTCCATCACCAGACTGTTGACATGTTAAAATGGGTGACTGTTCATCAGAATTATGTCAAAAACAATGACAGCAAAAATACTCCAACGCAATAACAAGTTAGAAGAAGCTTGGAAATAGACCAAGAAAAACTTTAAATTGTGGATGAAGAATGTCAACAATGGGGGAGGGGAGTACTAGGGACTGATTACCCTGTCTTCATACTTTTATTCTGAGGAAAGATTTTCCTAAATTGCCCAAGTTAGGCTTCAACTTGCCATCCTTCTGCCTTAGCCACCCAGAGTGCTAAAATTACAGTGTGTACCACATGCAGTCAATTCATCTATTTTATTTTGTGTAAGGGATCTCCAAATAATTTATAACAAGCCCCCTACATCTCTACAATTTCATCCATAAAAGAAATTAAAAAGGACTGTAGCATTTAGGATGCTACATCCACATTTAGGATGAAGGAAAACTTACGATTAAGAATGAAAATATATGAATCAACTATTAGATTACATTCTTCAGAGAATATGAAATTAATTCAAATCGACCAAGACAATTACTATTTACTTCAAGAAATGTGCCAAGGGCTGGGGAGTTAGCTCAGTGGTTCCGGCGCCTGTCTTGCAAGCGCAAGGACCCGGGTTCGATCCCAAGTAACCACATACCATACTGGGTGTGGAGACTAACACCCAGCAGCAACCAGTACCACGTACCACAGCGCCAGGCGTGGTGGCTCAGCACTGTAATCCCAGCACTGGGGAGGCAGAAGCAGGAGGATTGCTGTGATGTGAGTTTGAGGCTGAGCTCAGGGCCAGCCTGAACCACAAAGTGAGACCCTATCTCAAAAAACCTACAAAAAAAAAAAAAAAAAAAAGAAATGTGCCATGGCCAGGGATTTAGCTCAGTGGTTCCAGGGCCTGTTTTGCAAGCACAAGGACCTGGGTTCGATCCTCCGGTAACCACATACAATACTGGGCGTGGAGACTCACACCCAGCAGCAATCAGCACCACATACTACAGTGCCGGGTGTGGTGGCTCATGCCTGTAATCCCAGCACTCGGGAGGCAGAAGCAGGAGGATTGCTGTGATGTGAGTTGGAGGCTGAGCTCAGGGCCAGCCTGAACTACAAAGTGAGACCCTGTCTCAAAAAAAAAAGAAATGTGCCAAAGAACACATAGGGCATAAAAGAAATGAAAGTTCTAGCTTCAAATGCAAATTTCAGGGATGTGGATTTAGCTCAGTGGCACCATGGCTGCCTTGGGAGCATAGGGTCCTCAGTTTAATCCCCAGTAGGCCCCCCAAAAGTTAACACAGGTGCAAATTTCTCCTGTGAAAATTTAAACAGCATTAGTTTTATTTTAAGTACCATGCTTCTGTTCATGGGAAGGTGACCTCCACTCACACAAAGCTTACAGAGAAGGTCCTTTTTTTTTTTGGTACCAGGGATGGAACTCAGGACCTCGTGTTTGGGAAGCAGAGGCGGTGCCACTCAGCTAAATCCTCCACTCAAAGAAGGTCTATTCTAAAAGACATCCACACATATTACAATGAAAAGTTCATTCGAGTTAACAACATCTTCTTGGGGAAAAACAAAGAATTCTGGTAGACACATGCCCCTCAGCAGATTATGTCAGCCAACCAACTCTAGCTAGGTTTACCAACTGCTGAGAATGATGGAGCGAGAGAAGAAAACGGATGATTTTGAAGTACAGGGGTTTTCTCAGAGAAGGAGGATTTGTAGGGGCCATCAAACAGAACACTCACAAGATAAGCAGAAGGAAGAAAAAGGGAGATGAAGCAAGTGTAACTCATTTGGGTTTGCCACCACCACCTCATGACATATCTGGACTCTACTTAGAGCCCGTGTGACATTTGTTTACGTGACTCTCAAACTGACAAGCAGTTTTTTTTGTTTTGTTTTGTTTTTGAGACAGGGTCTCGCTTTGTATTCAGGCTGGCCCTGAGTTCAGCCTCCAACGCATATCACAGCAATCCTCCTGCCTCTGCCTTCCAAGTGCTGGGATTACAGGCGTGAGCCACCACGCCCAGCACTGTGGTATGTGGTACTGGTTGCTGCTGGGTGTGAGTCTCCACACCCAGTACTGTATGTGGTTACCGGGGGATCGAACCCGGGTCCTTGTGCTTGCAAGACAGGCGCCAGAACCACTGAGCTAACTCCCCAGCCCGACAAGCAGTTTCTTACCACTGGCATTATCCTTTTCCACTTCTCATTTTTAATGGCTGAGTGACAATATCTCAAGGTGTCATGTCAATATCCTCTCTGAAAACAGATGTCCTCAGCTGATAAAGCTGACAGCCCCTTAGGTTTCACGCCTGAGACTGTTAGACAGCTACCTCTTTAATGGATGGTTCAGTCCCCACATGGTCCATAAGCTTATAGGTGGCAGCAACAAATAATGCTGTGGTTTCCAGTCCTTCTTCAAACTGGAGATACACACCTCCCAGTTCATCCAGACGGGCAACAAGGTCCTGTTAGAATAAAACAGAAACATGCTAGAAGTCAAGCAACCAGGGATGAGATGTCAGCCCAGTGCAGAGTTCTGAAATACTTCTCACTCTAAATCTGAAGACTACTACAGGCACTTAGAGCTTTCCCACAAAAGATGTTTAGACAGAGGGTCATTATATCGCATAGATGCCCTCAGAGAAAAGTTATCTTCGGCAGTTCTGGGAGTGCACCTGCCCAGCTCCAGCTCAAGCCCAGAAGCCATGAGACAGGAGGCACTAGTGCTCTGGGCAGGCCAGAGAGCCAAGATGAAGTTCACCTGAAAGCATCGTAACACAGATGGATTCTGTGGTCGTCCACTGAGACAACCTATAAGCACACTGCTTCCCTTTCTTAGTCAATACTCCACAAGATGAGAGACAGAATGCTCAGCTGAGCAGCACACCTGGACAGCTGAGATGCCTGTAAAGCAGAGATGGCTTGTGAGGCCTGCCTGTCAACCCTGACCATACAGCCCACAAGATTGGTCCTGAAAAACAAGATGTCCTGGGCAAAGGAGAGCATGATAAAAAGCCACAGTGGCTGCTTACAGAGCACCTACTAACTACTAGGTGCTTTAGGACCTCAGATGTCCTTGCAAGCACTAGACTGTCTAAAATCACAAAGTAATAAGTGCAGAAAAAATGTGTATGAGTTTTAGGTTTATTGGGCTCTAATACCTGTGTACTATTAGACAAGATCAGGTGCATTCAGGGTGGTATGGCCATAAGACAACCTGTGTACTATTAGAGTATCTCTTCAAAAGGCTGGAAAAACAACTTGTTACTCGATTTATGTTATAACTATATTAGCCTAAGAAATAGTCCCTGGGATATATTGTTCTAATACACAGAACATAAGTAGGCCATGAATATGAAAGGTGGCTGAATTGTAAACAACTCAGACATGTGTATGTACAAGATTCTTCTAAATGGCATCAAAGACATAAGGGAAGAGACCCACTGGGCCACAGATTCATACCTCAATCTCCTCCACAATGCTCCTCAGGTCAGCCTGCTGGGACAGATGAGATGCTGTCTGTAGAGCCTGGACTGTTCTAAAAGGTAAAGAATAGAGCATGGAGACCAGGAATCAGTCAACTTTATAAGGATATATTTTATGGGGAGACTAGGATCCAACCAAGGTGTACTTGGCATCTCCAGTGTTGTGTAAGATGCCACACTAGGCCACTACCAGCTGCTTATTTATTAATCTTCTAATTCTTTTACTCAATATAAAAGGCATTGTAGAATTTGGGGCAACTTTTATGAAACCAAAAACGTGATATAGAGATGGAACACTCATTCCATGTGTGCTGAAACCTAGGTAGTATCTGTGCTACCAGCATTCTGCTGGGAAAACTAAATGTCACTCGCCTCTGAGACAGGAAGTATGACAAGAGGCATTGAATATTTGGTCCTACATCAGAGTTTACTTTTATTTTCTTATTTCTTTCTTATTTGATCACTTATTTTTTATTGTAAAAGTACATAAAGTATTTGTCAAAAATTCAGGCAATTTAAACTGCTAGAATATCTACTTTTAAATATAATTGCTCTCCAACTTACTTAAATTTAACAAACTATGTGTACACCTTTATGAGATGTGTAACTATTTCATTCTCAATGGCATATTATTATAATGCTACCTAAATATATCATAATTTACTCATTTCATGTCCACATGACAAACTAGTTTTTTGGGGCTTTGGGGGTTTTTTTGGTTGTTGTTGTTTTTTTTTTAAGTTTTTGAGACAGGATCCCTTTGTAATTCAGGATAGTCCTGAACTCACCCTGGAACTGAGCAATCCTCCTGCCTCTGCCTCCCAAGTGCTGGGATTACAGGCGTGGGCCACCACACCCGGCATTGTGGTATGTGGTACTGATTGCTGCAGAGTTTGAGTCACCACCCCCAGCACTGTTGTATGTGGTTTCCCGGGATTGAACCCTGGCCCTTGTGTTTGTAAGGTAGGCACTAGAACCACTGAGCTAAATCCTTGGTCCCAAACTAGTTTTTAAAAATGAAGCCTTATAACGCTATAGGGACACCTTTACCTATATAATTTTAAAATTTATCAAGGCAAAATTCACATTAGCAAAACCAACCATTTTTAAACAATTAATTCAGTGGTACTGACAACATTTACAATGTTGTACAGCCACTGTCTACCTAGATTCAAAACATTTGCATTAGCCCAAAGTAAAGTCCTGTACCTGTTAGGCAGTTTCTCCCCATCCTGCTGACCTCCACCCCTGCAACCTGTCACTAAGGATTTATGTATTCTAGGGATTTCATATAAATGGTATCACGCAGTACACAATCTTTTAGGTCTGCTTCTCTGACTTAGCACAATGTTTCTGAGAATAACACATGCTGTAGAATGTATCAATCAATACTCCATTTGTATGACTTATTCATACATGTCTTCCCACTTGTGAGTGCATTCTATAAAATAACTTTTTAGGATGGAATGTAACAGTTATGTATACATACAATTTTTTTCTATTAGATTCTAGTCTCTGAATGCAATTAGGAAAATATAAATGTTGTATCTCAGGGTGAACCTAGGAAAGCTGAAGCCCTGTGGTGGTCACACAGTCTGCTGCTGCTTGAGCTCAGAACGGTTTCCTAATCCCGAGATGGCTGGGGCCTTTCAGAAACCATCACTTCTCAAGTCACTGTCAGTGACGGTACAGCAATAATCTGTCTACCTATGTTGAGACTGTAACAACTTAAGATTCCCTCCATGGAAAACTAATCCTATTAAGAAGACAGGCTGGAAAACAGATGAGCCACAATTCCTGGAGAGAGAAGCCCTAGGAGCAGTCAATGATTCTCATGGGAGACTAGTTGTTACCATGCACTTAAGAAAATAAAATGTGGACTTTCAAACAAGATAAAACCCCACACCTGCCTATGATAAATGCTGACTTCAGAAATGGCCGTCAAGGTTGCCTGGAAAGAACTTTTCGATTAAATTACTATTTTTCTCTTCTTTGGAACAATGGAGTACCGGACCAGTAAGAACCTCACAAGTTTTAGAAGTAATCCACTTAGCCTTAGAAAAATCTTGTCACTGACTTTAATTATTTATTTCCCAGCCAGTGATTTCTTTCTCTCTGGAGTTGTTTTCAAACACTAAGAAAGCAGACTTTGTCTTGCTAATAATATACAGCAGATGATTCAGAGAAACTCCTTTATGAGCAACCACAGTGACATCTTTTCAAATGGTTCACTCAAACTTACAAATAGCTTTTCAGATTTATAAACAAGTATTTCCTAGAATAACTCCAGTTAAGTAAAAAATGTTCATTTCTTATTTTACATCAGATTTCCTTATATAGGACAAATTAGTAGTAAAATCAAAAGTATCCTACAATATTATCTTCACAGCAATTCTGTCAGAAAGATTTCTAGGTTTCACCTGTGAAAACACTGAGGCGCAGGGGGTTTGAACACAGTTCCGTTTGATCTAAAGCATGAGTGCTTTCTACCTATAAGCTTTTACAAACAAAAGCAACAACCTTCATTAACTCTTTATTGGGCACATTCTATTTGCCAGCTGCCATGAGCACTACAAATAAAGAAACTTAGAATCTAAGACAGAGATAACTACAGAGCTGGTGTAACACACACCTGTAATCTTAGTTCTCAGCAGACTGAGACAGCAAGATCACAGAGTTCGAGGCCCATCTAGGCTACACAGAGAAGTCAACTACACAGCTAGCCGTTGTCTTCAAAAAATTTTAAAAAGAGACGAAGAGGAGGGAGGAGGAGAAGGAGAAAGAAGAGGAAGGGAGTGTGGAAGAAAGGGAGGAAGCAGAGAAGCATCTCATTCCCTAAGAAAAGGACCCAAGAAAGAAATGCTCAAGAGAAGGAACTGTCTCTGAATGCTCTCAGGAACTGGCAGTGCGCGAGGCTCTTCACATCTATCATTTTACTTCATCCTGACATCTGCTCTGTGACATAAGAATTATTGCTTCCACTTAGCAAGTGAGGCTCAGAGAAGTTAGTAACTTGCCCAAGGAGGGAACACAGCTGGTGTTCAAACCCAAGTCTGCTCATTCCAAAGCAGGTGTACCCTTCTGGTACTTCTTCCAATTCTAGCAAGGTTTCTTTTTGCTTGAAAGGAAATGTGAAGGTTTCTTCCGTCGCAAGAGGTATTAGAGCAAGGTAGTGATAGTGATAGCATAATATGACACGATGGTAAGTGAGGAACCAGTCCATTTTATGAGGAAAATATGTGACCTACTAAGGCCAGTGCTGGACAAAACCCCTACAGAACATCAGCCCTGGGAGAAGGACCAGCCCCAAATCACTGATTACTGACCTTGTGAATTGGACAGGGGTGTGTGTGTGTGTGTGTGTGTGTGTGTGTGTGTGTGTGACACAGGGCTAAGGGAACTCTGCCCCAAAGCAAGCTTCTAATTCAGACACAACCTGGTTTTCAGAAAAAGAAAAGGCTGTGCCAGGTGTGGTGGCTCACGCCTGTAATCCCAGCACTCGGGAGGCAGAGGCAGGAGGATTGTGATGTGAGTTTGAGGCTGAGCTCAGGGCCAGCCTGAACCACAAAAGCGAGACCCTGTCTCAAAAAACCTAAAAAAAAAAAAAAAATCTAAAACAAAAAAAAAAAAAAAAGAAAAGAAAAGGCTGTGGAGGCAGAGGTGTGGGGATCTCACTGTTCAGAAAGGGGGGACTGGGGTCACCAGCCTCTGGCCAAATAATCAACACCCTCTGGGCACTCCACACTCTCTCAGGGGTTGAAAATAAACGGAGGGGATATAGAAAAGACCAAAGGAATTATTGTCTTAAGTGAGTAGTTTAGGGTTAAAAAAAATTACACATAGTATATCATTACTTTTGTTAATTTGTTTTTGTTTTATAAGACCAGGTCTCGCTGTGTAATTCAGGTTGGACTCAAACTCCTGAGGATTCTCCTGTCTCAGCCTTCTTAGCAATGGGATCACAGGCCTGTCCCCCTACACTGGGCAGTACAGTGTTACTTTTAAACTTAGCAAACACCCTGAAGTGAATTACAAAACTCCCCCACAGCCCCTGTACTGGGGACTGACCCTAAGACCTTTGAACTGAGCTTAGATTCTCAGTCCTTTGTAAAACTTTTTAAAACAAGAGCTCTCACTAAGCAACTGCCTAGGCTCAAACCTGTAATCCTCCTGAACCAGCTTCCTAGGGTGCTGGGATGGCAAGCATGAGACACCACACCTGGCTACAATTCCTATCTACAATAATAAGGAAAAACTGGGCGTAGTGGACACACCACTAATTCCAGCTACTTACTCAAGAGGATGAAACAGAAGGAGAAAGTACCAGGACAGTAGACCTGGCTCAGTGGCAGACTGCTCAGCTAGCATGCAGAAAGACCTTGGGTTCGATCCTTAAATAGCAAATAAATAACTGATAGCCAGGAAAGTTGCTCAAAGCTCCTTTCCTCTAAAGAGCTTCTCTACGACTCTGAGAAGGGCGGTCTGCTTCCTGGAGTACTCTACTCTCCAAGCATCCACAATTTACCAGGTCCTATAGCACCCAGCTCCACATGATCCTGGAAGCCCTTGTGGAGCTCTCCTTGCTAACACCTCCCTTGCCCTAGCAAGTGTCCAGAACAGATGTATGTGGCCAGACCTGACTCAGTCAACCATCCTTTTTCTAGCCCTCTAACCTCAAAATGCAAATGTCTCTCTTCGTGGCCACGAGTTCACAAGGTCTACATGCTTGCCTTCTGTCTGAGTGGTCCACAGAATGGCATGTGTGTGAGCACACAAGGTCAGGGCCTTACTGTTATAGAGCAGGCTGTGCCTGCTGTGCCTGGCAGAGTACACAGCACACAGTAGGTGCCCAGGAAAACTTCACTAGACGAGGCAGTGAGCCCTGAGGACAGGATCCAACCCAAAGAAAACCCAACAGTCAATCACTCAAGCTGACAACTCACGCCAGCACGGTTTCCTCCTTGCCAAGACGAGCAGTAAGGGCACCAAGTGCTTCCTGGGAGGCCACGGGAAGGCCAAAGCCACTGAGGGCCGCAACCGCATGGTAGATCTGGGTAACAGACGAGTCTTCACTGACGGCTGCCAGAAGCAGATCTTTGGTCTCATTGGAAATAGAGATCTAGGAAAGGAGCGGCAGACAGGGTTTCAGCAAGTTCTGGCAGTCTGTGGCAGCTGACAAGTCACGCTCTTCTAATCCCATCCTGAGAATTAAATATCCAAAAATCTCAGCATGACCCCTTTGAAAAGGCTGACAAGTTACTTTGGGACTTATAATGGTTCTCCTATTTTCAATAAAATGATCCAGACATCTTAAAATGTTAAATGCAACATGAAAAAAAAAAATTCAAGGCCACCTCAGAGATAGGCAACAACTACAGGACTAACTTATTTTAAACGCATGAAAAGTGAAAACAGGAAAAATATTATACTCTCTTAAAGAGAAAAAGAACCATAGGAATGAAATTTCCACTCACACCAAGGAACTCTCATTTTTAAATAAAAAATAATAGGGATGGAGGCATGGCTCAGTGGGAAAGCAATACCTGGCATGCAGGAAGCCCTGGGTTTGTCTCCCAACAACCCCAAAACAGTAATAATGTAATATGATCTTCCCACTTACAAAATGCACTTCAAGGTTCAAAGTAAATGTCAGCAGAAATCTGGACTCACCTCACACCCTGAGAGGACCTGGCTGGACTGGGCAGCATAGAAGAGGGAATCCACACTGCTGGGATCGAGGTTGGATTTGATGAAGGTGCATGCTTTCTAAACAAGGGAGAACATCAGGGTTAGGCAACAACAGTGACAAGCAAAAGTATTTCGGGTGATACATAAAACTGTAAGCCATCTGAGGTGGCTTAAGTATGAGCTACACAGACTGGATGCTTTAGGTATTTATTTTCTACAAGACACTGAATTACAAATTGCTGGCTTCTCACAAAGAGCACGAAGCCCGAGGGCACACTACTAAATCCCCAAGAAAGGAACAAACCACTTTTAAGGAAGGTAAGGACTTTTGTAGGGATAATCAGCACCTCCCTCTAACAGAAAAGGGGCTTGGAGTTGGTAAGTTACCTGTGGAAGATAACAAAGACAGTAATGGTAGTCTCCTCTGATTCCAACTGTACAGGTGTCTCTAATAAGATGTCTCCACAGCCAAACCAGACTCAAGCCGACCATGACCACAAAATCTTTTTCTTTTTTGAGATAAACTCACTATGAACTCTCAGCTCAGTGTCTAGCACCAACAGGACTTGACCCGAGCCATCTGGATTCCAGGTGTGGAACACCTCGCCATTTCTAACCTCTTTCTTCACCCGGATTTTAAGACTCAGGTAGACACTGTATCCAGGTATCCAATCCAGAAGCCAGGAAATCGTTCTTAACTTTTCTTTCCCTCCACACCTACCAAACTGACCTCCTTTTCAGTCTGCAGCCCCCACTCAACCCTCTGGCTTCTGTCACTACCTGAAGGCAGCTCCCTGCCATTTCCTAACTAATCCCGAGCCTCGCACTAGATGCCACGCCCTGCTTTAAGACTGAACTTTATAAAATACACCTGTGCCCCAGTGCTTTACCATTAAAACCTTTCGGTGGTTCCCCATTCTTCTCAACTAAGACACAAAGTTTCTGACACAGCATGAAACACCTTCATGACGGCCTCTCCCTCTGGCAGCTTCATCTCCGCATGCCTCCTACTCTCCAGCATTCCCTTCCAGCTGGGCCACACTCCTGTCATTTGATGCCTCAGCCGGGCCATATCCTGTAGACATACCCTTTCCTGTCCTTCCAGGTCCTGCTTTGGTCTCTGTCACATGCTCACACACGCCTCTTTCATGCTGGTGGTCATCCCAGGATAGGACAGGTGCCCCTCCTCACTGGCACATCCTCTTTTCTTCTCTTTGGTTTTTGAGACAGGGTCTTGCTATGTGTTCTAGGCTGGCCTCAAACTCACAGCAATCCTCCTGCCTCAGCCTCCCATGTGCAGGGATTATAACCCCTCCTTCCCACTAGTCATCTGGGCACCGAACATCCATCACACAGGCTAGAGTAAGAATGTGCAACAAAACTCCCCAATGTCCACCCCATCAAGCTCTAAGAGACACTACTAGATAGGTTGCTAAGCACTTTGGTTGAAACAGCTATTCAAAATTATATGGCAATAAAAACAGCCGAAAGGGGTGCTCCAGGAGGACAGGGAGCAGGGCTGGGTAGGCCGACCAAAGGCTTGCTGCTTTTTCCAACAGCTCTTCTATATTAAGTGACGTTCCATTGTGTGCATTTGTTCCCTGAACCAAAACACTTTTTTTTTTTTTAATTTTTTTTTAAAGTTTTTTTGAGACATGGTCTCACTTTGTGGTTCAGGCTGGCCCTGAGCTCAGCCTCCAACTCACATCACAGCAATCCTCCTGCCTCTGCCTCCCGAGTGCTGGGATTATAGGCGTGAGCCACCACGCCCAGCACTTTGGTATGTGGTACTGATTGGTGCTGGGTGTGAGTCACCACGCCCAGTATTGTATGTGGTTACCAGGGACTGAACCTGGGTCCTTGCGCTTGCAAGACAGGCGCCAAACCACTGAGCTAACTCCCCGGCCCACCAAAACACTTTTTTAAAATTTTATGAATAAAACATGAGTCTCAAAACAAACAAGTTTCAATCAGAAGTTTGAAAGAAGCCTGAGGTGAAATAAAACAAAATATTTCACCTAGAATAAACTAAGGATCTAAAGAGGAATATAAATTAATCCTCCAAGGATTCCTTTGTGGAGAATGTGAGTAAACAAAAGCAGAGCTTTGCTGCCCTCTGGTGCTTCAACAATGGAACCACAGCACAGAGACTCCAAGCGAGGAATGCAAACCTCTTGCTTTCAACATCAACCTGCTACAACCAGTACACCACAGGTTTGCCACACTGTTTCATCGCTACTTCTTTCTGAGCAATTAAAATGTGTCACACAAGCCAAGTGTGATAGCACACACCAGTAAGCTCAACACTCTAGGAGGCTGAGGCAGGAGGATTACAAATTTGAGCCCAGCCTGAGCAATGTAGCAACTTAGCAAGACCCTTCTCAAAAATAAAAAGTCAAGGATTTAGTTGAATGTAAATGAAGATCCTGGATTCAACCAGAACCACACACAAAAAAAGTGTCACAAAGCCAGGCACAGAGCTATATGTCTGTAACTCCAACAACTCAGGACGCTGAAGCAGGATAGCAAGTATGAGGTCAGCCTGGCCTCTTAGTGAGATGGTCTTAAAATAAAAATTAAAAGGGCTGGTGGTTTAGCTCAGTGATACAGCATCCCCTAAGTTCATTCCCAAATATCACAGCAACAACAAAAAAGTCAGACAATATTCTAAGTGCTTTGTATGCAATTCTCATTCAATCCCCAGACAATCCTGTGAAAGCACAATTTTTTTTTTTTTTGAGACAGGGTCTCACTTTGTGGTTCAGGCTGGCCCTAAACTCAGCCTCCAACTCACATCACAGCAATCCTCCTGCCTCTGCCTCCCAAGTGCTGGGATTACAGGTGTGAGCCACCACACCCAGCACTATGGTATGTGGTACTGATTGCTGCTGAGGTGAGTCTCCACAACCAGTACTGTATGTGGTTGCCAGGGGATCGAACCCGGGTCCTTGTGCTTGCAAGACAGGCGCCAGAACCACTGAGCTAAATCCCCGGCCCGAAGGCACACATTTTACAAGTGGCAGACAAAAAAACTGACGCATCAGAGAGGAAGAATAGCTTATCCAAGGTTGCTTACTCAGCTTTCAACCAATTCAAATCCAGGGACTCTAGCTCCAGAGTCTGAGCCATACAGCCGCTCTCAGAAGACCACCAAAAGTGACATGTTCCAGAGTAAAACTGGCAAAGGCCTACTCTAATGCTTTGCAACGACAAATTGAGGTAAATGTACCAGTATTCACTTGCTTCAAAATCCAGGATGCTAACAGCACGGTTTAAAGAGCCCCAGGAGTGGGAAGAAAACATGCCTGGCTGCCCCTATTCCAGGGAGGCCCAGAATGGCTCCCTATCTGCTCACTCGTCTGTCTCTGGGCCCATACTAGTCCAGTTACCCAACAGCCTCTCTAGACCAAACCCCATGCTGCCCTCCACTCTTCTTCCCTGGAGCTCCTGCACAGCAGCTTCTGTCTCCTCTCCGGTGGTGCTCATCCCCCTGGCCAAGCCCTTGCACGGGTCCTTGGTGAGCAAGCCTGTCCACGTCTGTTGCTTTCCACACTTCCTCAGCCTCCCTGCAGCGGCAGGCACTGACTCGGGGCCCGTCAAGACCAGCACAGCGGGCTCAGGCCTCCACACAGGACACTCTATCTTCTCATTCCCACTACCTTATCATTCAACTTCTCCATCTCAACTTCCAATTTTAATGTAGTCAGAAGATTCCAGATTACTCAAAATTATTACCTTAGAATAAAACTTTCCTTAATCTTTCTCCCCGTGGCAGCTCCTCACTCTCTCTGCCAACACAGCCACACCCCCACGCAGAGCTGCCGGGGCTGAAGGCCTCACTGCCTCAACTCCATCCATCCCAACGTAGCTTCTGTCCCCATTGTGCCTCAGAGGGCCTCCAAATAAAGGTTCTTTCCCAGTGTTCCTTCCTTCAATACTGGACAGATGGACCACTTCGTCATTCTGCACCATCAGTTCCTGTGGGCTTCCGGGATCCCACCACAGTCCCCTGGTTATCTCTTCCCCCTTCTCCAACTCTCAGCATTCTGGGCTCTGCTGTCGCTCTGCATGTTCTCCATATCCAGGCCCACGTCTCATCCCACCTCTCCCT
>PVIR01026327.1:11998-24271 GCA_004026965.1 Petromus typicus | reverse complement strand
CAGTCCTCCTGCCTCTGCCTCCCGAGTGCTGGGATTACAGGCGTGAGCCACCACGCCCGGCACTGTGGTATGTGGTGCTGGTTGCTGCTGGGTGTGGGTCTCCACATCCAGTATTGTTATGTGGTTACCGGGGAATCGAACCCAGGCCCTTGCGCTTGCAAGACAGGCGCCGGAACCACTGAGCTAACTCCCCGGCCCCTGAAATTCTTTTTTTGAGACAGGGTCTCGCTTTGTGGTTCAGGATGGCCCTGAGCTCAGCCTCAAACTCACATCACAGCAATCCTCCTGCCTCTGCCTCCCTAGTGCTGGGATTACAAGTGTGAGCCACCACGCCCGGCACTGTGGTATGTGGTACTGGTTGCTGCTGGGCTTGAGTCTCCACACCCAGTATGGTATGTGGTTACCGGGGAATCAAACCTGGGCCTTGCACTTGCAAGACAGGTGCCAGAACCACTGAGCTAACTCCCCGGCCGTGAAATTCTATTCTATGCTAAAAGAAACCAAAACATTTTAGACAGACTGACGACGCTAGGTAGGTATGGGGTAGAAAACGTGCAAAATGAATCTGGAACATCTTGCCACATCAGGAGGTCATCAAAGACTACTGCTAAGACCGTGCCAGAGGCTCCAAGTCCACAAGGAGAATTCCACTGGCCAAATCAAAGATACTCTGGACAGTAAAAAATAGCAGCTGTAACAGACCTAAACAGGTATAAGTGTTTGTTACATTAAGCTAAGTGAACCAACCAGGCACAAAAGAGATACTCTTATGATCTCATTTATAGTGGAATCTACAAAAGTCCACCTCAAAACAGAGCAGAAAGAAGGTTTACAAAGGTCAGAGTCAACAAGGGGAAAAGGGTTAGACTGAAGAGAAGTTTTATAGTGACCCACTGCACTGTATGATGATCAGCTAATAATCTAATCTACAACTGCAGGAAGTATAGACTCTCAACATTCTCACCACAAAAGGTAAGTTTTTAAAAAGTGATGAATGTTAATTAACTTTGCTTCATCTGTTGATCATACCCCCCCAAATGGTATACGTACCTCTGACCACAAAGCGTATCTCTTTAGCAGGACAGTTCCCCCAAATCCTAGCACTGCAAGGCTGAGGCAGGAAGATTACACATTCAAAGCCATTTTGAGCTTCACAGTGAGACCTTGTTCTCTAAATAATAAAAATAAATCAAAACATTAAAGATAAACTACATGCAAATTTCAGACTGGGAAAACTAACTGCATTACAAACAGTTTAGTCCTGGAGAAAATCAACACAGAAATCATCAATGCCCATTAAAAAAAATGAAGAAAGAATATGAATAAGTAACTTGCAGAAAAAAAAATATATATAGGGGCCGGGGAGTTAGCTCAGTGGTTCCAGCGCCTGTCTTGCAGGCACAAGGGCCTGGGTTAGATTCCCCGGTAACCACATAACAATACTGGGTGTGGAGACCCACACCCAACAGCAACCAGTACCACATACCACAGTGCTGGGCATGGTGGCTCACGCCTGTAATCCCAGCACTCGGGAGGCAGAGGCAGGAGGATTGTGATGTGAGTTGGAGGCTGAGCTCAGGGCCAGCCTGAACCACAAAAGCGAGACCCTGTCTCAAAAAACCTAAAAAAAAAAAAAATATATATATATATATATAAAAATTACTGAAAAAGGCAATAATGAAAACCAGCTCCTCTAACAACTAAAACTTGGTAACTCTCCCATATTAGTCTGGCAAAAGCTAGGACTGACGATACCCGATACCTTAACTGGCTAAGATATAGGGAAGACAGCATTGGCATTATTGTGGAACTGCAGGTCAAACTAGAAGTTGCCCTGGCTTAATCTTTTGTTTTCAAATTACATTCTTTAACAAGTCCATTCTAAAAATTAAGGAAATATAAAGTCATATACACAAATGCACACTTGTAATTATAAAAAAATAAGACTAACCCAAATGTCTAATGGGAGATTTAACTATACAATAAAACTATACAAAAGAACAATTACTCTGAAAGCTCACTAGAATATAAATGCATATAGCAAATTACATTAATGAAAATCACCCTATACTCTAGTAACTACCTATGTAATTCTAATCTTCACCTATATCAATTTAATTAAAGCATGTTATCATCTACATTCCTTTGAAGGCCAGGCTGCAGGTTTGCACATCAATACCACCTCCTGACATCTAGGCAGCACTTAAACCAAGTGTGTCACCCTTGGACCCAAGTGGGTGGTGAGGAAATGAAAACTCGGCTGGTTATCTTGATCTGAATCAAAGTGAAATGGAGCGGTATTATTTGCCAATATACAGGAAATTAATACGAGATGGAAAAGTCAGAGTTGGAAATTAAACTACATAAACACCTGGATAAACTGGTGGCTTTCTCACTGCGGAGGCCAGCCCAGCCACGCCCAGCAGTCATAGACTTGCTATCCTCAAGCTGGTAACAAGGGTGGTAACAAGGGGCCGCCAATGCTGCCAACATGCCACTTCCTTTCCCTTTCTTTTAGGTGATGACAAAATGGAAGCATCATTCCTTATGCCTTAAAAAATGATTGTACCTACCTGTTGACAAACCTGGGAAGGGCTGAGTGGGAGAATGAATCAGAAGTCACTGGTCAATCCCACTTCAGCAGGTTGGGGCACTCTTAGCCACGTGACACATGTCAATGCTTCTTTCTAAAAACAGTAAATTAGGCAATATTTTCATTCTCAAAAGATAGACAGCTATATTAAATAAACTATGTACTTTCTGGTTTTTGATCTATTAACTGCACTGTCAATCTGTATGTAACATAAATAACCTCATAAGGACTTATAAATGAATCGGATGCTGCCCCCACAAACAAAAGAGAGGGGAAAGGAAGAATTGAGATGTTCTGTACACATGGACAACTCCCCACAATGAATGTACTCATTATGTACTACAAACAGGTACTCAAAGGTATTTTTTAAAAGAAAATTTATGTAAATTATTCCAGTATTTGCCTTTAATCTTTATTTGCACCACCATGAGTTTTTGCATCCCTGATGTTCTGTTCTACAGTCTTACACAAAAGAAGCCCCCAGTTCTAAGTAAGAAAGAAAAACTTGCAACGTCCAGGCTCAATAACACCTTCAGCAGTTACTAGACCATGTGCCAGTAAGCAAATCTTACTGAGTCTGCTCATGTTAAGTGGAGATTAGTAACTAGAGTTGCGGGAGGTCAAAATGAGATATAAACTATTTCCCTAGGCACAAAACCTGCATTTAGGGGGCTGGGGATTTAGCTCAGTGGTTCTAGTGCCTGCCTTGCAAATGCAAGGACCTGGGTTCGATCCTCTGTAACCACATACAACAATACAGGGCATTGTGATTCACACCCACCAGCTGGGCATGATGGCTCACGCCTGTAATCCCACCCAGCACTCAGGAGGCAGAAGCAGAATTGCTGCAAATTCGAGGCTTGCCTGGGCTACATACACAGTGAATTCAGGGCCAGCCTGAACTACAAAGAAAGACCCTGTCTCAAAAAAAATAAATAAAAATAAAACAACATGAATTTAGTAATCTTCTGTTAGAACACTGCATTATATCAGGTCATTTCCAGGGACAGTCAATTTAACATATAAAGCCAAAAGGAAAGACAACTAATTGTTTGTACAACAATACTTACCGTAAGTTTAATACACGTAAGTTTAAATCCAATGCCTTTTATTCTGGTACCTTTTCACTAAATGACATTAACCTATGGAAATACTGCTCCCACCACAGAAACTACTCCCATGAAGTTATCATTCCTTCTTTAAAGGGGTCTTGAAAAGAGAATGTTAGAGGTAACATTTGCCCCTCCAAATTTAAATACTTTTCTTTCCTCTGGCTACAGAAACATGTACTGAATGGGGCTCACATGGGCACAGCTCAGAGTACACTCTGCTTAAACACAGAAAGAAGTGTGGGCCTGGTCCTTTCCCTCCTTACACAGCAGTATCCATGCTGCTGCTGAAATGATCATCCAAAACACTCATTACTTCACTTCAATGTCTTTTTTCAGAAGATAATAAATTTTCTCTTGATAAGAAATTTGGGTATACTTGCATGAGACTTCAGTATTCATTTTATGTGAAATTTCTATACCTAAGTACCACCAGCAGTGTCACTTTTGGATGAAAAGGAAGTCATTTTAACAGACAGAAAAATCTCTTCCATTAATGTGGGAGTTGACAAACCACAGCCCAGGCATAGCTGCCTGTTTTACTAAGTTTTACTGCAAACTGCAACACAACCTAGCCCTTTACTTGTACTGTTGATGACATCTGTCATTCAGCAGAGTTGGGTGATTTGTAACAAAGAATAACGAAAACTACAAGATCTACTACCTGGCCCTATAAGAAAATGTCTGCCCAGTATACAATGAAATATTACAGTGCTGTACTACGTAGAACTTCATCTGAAAGCAAACTGAGGACACAAAAATACGAATGACATGTTTGCTCTGATTCAGGCACTTTCAAGATCATAGTTTATTACTTCAGATAAAAAGATAGTATACATATTAGGGAATCCCTCAAAATTCAACTCTAGAGTTACACACCATCTAGTATTTTTGCATTGAATGTTAACCAAAAACAATTTCTAAACACCTGAAAGCCCCACTACTGATGTAACTATGGTAATAAAAAATTTGACATTTAATTTGTTCAATGTATAATATTTACATTATGAAACGAATGGTGGTACAATAAACAGTGATAAAGAAATAGTAAAAATAAACTTTAAAAAGCAAAGGCTTATCATCTTACAATGTGCTAATTAGCATAATTGTATATAAAAAATTAAAACATAGCAGAGCTTTCTGTTACAAAATTCTTAATCATCTGAGTTGTAACCATTACTTGCTACCAATTTACATGCAACATGTGCTAGGACATTTGATTTTTTTTTCCTTCAAGAGAGTATAAAAATGACTTTTCAGAGCAGACATTAATTTACTTGTAGACAGAAGAAAAAAAAACTGTACTCAAGATTAGTACTGGTCACAAGTCTCTTTCCCATAGAAATCATAGAGGCTGTTAAGACAAAATAAGAAAAAATCCAGAGATGCATAGGCAAAGAGTACCATGAGTGGCACAGCTCAAAAGATCCTGCAACCAATTAATCGTTTTTTTCTGTTTCCTATGATGAAAGGTGTATTCTGCCATCAACCAATAATGACTGGAGCAAGTATGAGGGGCACCAGGTGTATAACTAAATCTTGCAAAATACTAAGATGGGGGTAGGAGTGGCCAGAAGGAGCAATTTATATATAATTCAAACTATATACAACATAACTGGAATGCAGCCCATCCCAAACTGGCTTTGTGAAATAGATGGACCTCTGTGATTGAACAGTTAAAATTATAACAAGTGTAATACAACAGACTTACATGGGAAGCAAAATCCAGGGGGCATTTTATATTAAGTATATTTATTGTGCTGTTTCAATTTAAAAATAATTTTGCTAAGTATACATCTCAACTGAGGTCTATGTATAAAATGTCCTAATAGATACAGATATTTACCTTTGGTGAGTTGAAGGCCTTGTTGTGACTTCTGTCTGAATTGTAGGCAGAATGCTAATGTACATGCACAGGAGGGAAAACTCAAGCTGAGGTAACCCAAAAGCTGTGCATGTGGGGTGACTGGAGGTACTTTGAAAGTGAAAGTATACCAGAAACCCAAAACAGGTTAACAGTGAGAATGGCAAGGGGGAATGAATGCCAATATGGCAGTAAAATTTGTTAAGAACAGAAAGAGAAAGGCCTCTCGTACCAGCAGAATCGTGCATACATACAAAAAGAAAAAGCCACCCACCATTTCATAAAAGCCAATTGTAGTGTGGGAAGTACAAACTGCAGAAAACCAGGAGTCAATAAAAGAAAGACTACTGGTTTACATGAGGGAAAGGAAATGTTCAATTGTGACAGTTACTTGGTGAAAGCCGCCACCACTGCCCACAGAACCTCGTTGGTGTTGGCCTTCAGACATTCCACTTCCGGGTCCAAGTCCAGAAGCTGCCGCACTCTCTTGGTGGCTAGATCATACTGCTCATCCAGAAGAGGAGCAAATGCGTTCTCCAGGACATCTGAGGCATGGGCTAGATAAATGAGGGCCAGCAACCGCTTGTCCATGCGATGAGGGTCATTCACCCATTTGTCAAGAACAGCTTCTTGTACCTTCTTGATCAGGCGCTGTTTAATGTTGTTGTTGGTGAGAGGATGTGTTGTCATGTCAAAAAGTAGGAAGTTCTGTTTCTCTGTTGTTAGCACACCCTTTTCCACCAGGTTTTTAGCTAATCGTTCCCGCACGTTTCTTAGCTGGTAATGCAACTTTAATGGATTCCATGTCTCACCTAAACGAAAGATTTTGAAAGTTAGAAATGAATATTATCTGCTAATTCTGTGATATTTCTGAATTATTAAAATAAAAAGAAAAATCTGATCTCTTCCCCCACCACAAGAAATAAAAGTAAAGCCATCAATGTTTTTCTCCCCTACTAGACCACAAAACCTGGTCCTCCAGTCTCTCAACACTGGCACATTCTCAGACACAGCAGTTACCCAAAACTCTAAACTGAAAGTAGTATTGAAACCAGTGACCCTTATCCTAAAGAGTAAAGGGTCCAAATATGACACTAAGTTCCTGCCTCCTTCCAAGTGTTGTCAAAAAAGCACCCAAAACATTAATCTGCAACAGACAAAAGGAAAAAGTTTCCTGATTATATATGCTGTTTCTGAAATGCCATATGCAAAGTCACTAATGACAAGCTATCTTGGCAAGGCTGTATTTTGATGACAAATCATGTAAAACTAATTCCAAGAAGTCACCAAACTCACAATTTTAATCTTGCCATCATGCTTTTTGAGACAAATACTTAAAACAAACTGTTAAGTCTTTCCCCCCCCTCCCCCTTTTAACGAATAGAAGGGAACCAGGGATTTAGTTCAGTGGTTCTGGTGCCTGCCTCACAAATACAAAATCCCAAGTTTATCTCCATGCAATTAAAAAAAAAGGGTAGAAGGAAATTCATCAAAATATTAACATGGTTATCTTTTGGAATCTGTGACAAATTGTTTTTTACATTTTCTATATTTTTCAAATGATCTTCAATGAACACATAACTATTTTTATACAGTATTTTTGTAAATTAGTGCATGTTAAATATCAACCACAGGCACCTTTAATAAATATAAAAGCTCTAAGGGTGAAATTCTATAGCACAGAGAAAAATTTAAACTTCACTGCTGATTACACATGCCATTAATTGCTTTTCTTTTTTTTGAGACAGAGTCTCGCTTTATAGTTCAGGCTGGCCCTGACTCAAACTCACATCACAGCAATCCTCCTGCCTCTGCCTCCCAAGTGCTGGGATTATAGGCGTGAGCCATCAAGCCCAGCACTGTGGTGTGTGGTACTGGTTGCTGCTGGCCATGAGTCTCCACGCCCAATACTGTATGTGGTTACCAGGGATTGAACCCAGGCCCTTGCGCTTGCAAGACAAGCGCTGAATCACTGAGCTAAATCCCCAACTGAGCTATTAATCTTTTAAAAAATCAGTTCCTGGGCCAGGGACTTGGCTCAGTGGTTCCAGCGCCTATCTTGCAAGCGCAAGGACCCGGGTTCGATCCCAGTGACCACATACAATACTGGGTGTGGAGACACACATGCCCAACAGCAAACCAGTACCACATACCATAATACTGGGTGTGGTGGCTCACGCCTGTAATCCCAGCACTCAGGAAGCAGAGGCAGGAGGATTGCTGTGATGTGAGTTGGAGGCTGAGCTCAGAGCCATCCTGAACCACAAAGCGAGACCTTGTCCCCCCAAAAAAATCAGTTCCTCAGTCACAGAAGCCACATTTCAAGTATAAATAGCCGCCTGTGGTGAATGACTAATGACAAGACAGTAAAGAAATAAAAATTTGTTTTGATGATACTGGGGTTGAACATGGGGACTTCACACTGAGCTATATCCTCAGCATCTTTTTATTTTTTGATAGTCTCACTAACTTGTTACATTACCGGCTTGTCTCAACCTGAGACCCTCCTGTCTCGGCCTCCCAGAGTGCTGAGATAACAAGAACTGCCACCCACAGCATCTAGCAGATTAAATCATTCTCATCATCACAGAAAGTTCAAATGAATGCTGTCACCCTAAAATATATACTACTCAGCCACAGATAAGCATTTTTGCAGACTTAATACTAAGGAACACAGAGTTTGGATAAATAATAAACTGATTCAAGAACTGCCTCCTCACCATAATTAGAACTGCGGATGAAATACCTGAAATGACTGTTTTCAGATAGTGTACAAAGTAGCCCAACTATATATAACCCTTGAGAGAAACCTAAGTGAGCCCAATAATCATCCAAGCCTGCTACTGCAGGTACGTCCAGAGCAGCATGGCAGGAAAGAAGACCCCAAGTAGACAGAACACAGGAGTCACTGTGAATTAAGAAGTCAGAGATCAGAGGTCAGGGAAGCTAAGGCAGCTGAAATGTGCAAGGCAAAATACTAAAGAGAAAGCTATGCAGAAGAGGGTATAAAATTCTTGTCTCTCTAGCTAAATACTAAGCCATTCAACAAGGTTACACAAAACAATCACTGAAAAGTTGAAAACTGAATGAAGACAAGAGTTCACACACAACTGGGAAAAACCTGCATGTCAAACAGCCTTAGTGGGAAAACTCGCTCACTGAAAACCCAGAATATACAGAAAGGGGGTCCAGAAGAAACACACTCCAAAGGGACTAAGCTGCCTGCAAGGTGAAGACTGCTATAGCTGCCCTAACAAAGCCTACATACCAACTGATACACAACAACCAGGGGTGGGAGTGGGGAGTGCCTCCAGTGGACACAATCAACCCTAAATATCCAACAAATTAAAAGGGAAATATGTACACAATGAAGAGAAAATGGGAGCTAGAATAAATTAACTAAAACTGCTATTTTACAACTTACCTGGGAAAAGTAGGCACTATAACACTGTCAAAAATTATACAATGGGCGAGTCACAGTGGTCCACATGTGTAGTCCCAGCATTTGGGAGGCTGAGGCAATAGTGCTGAGACCAACCTAGGCTACATAGTAAGTTCAAGGGCAGCCTGAACTACATTGCAAAAACCTGCCTCAAATAAAGAAATAAAATTATATGATAAAGGGCCAATAGCCCTGAATTACTATAATTAAAAGTCACTTCACAGATTATAAAGAAAATAATTTTTCAGATAAAAATTTCTGGAAAATCAGTTCCACAAACAAAAAACACACTATATTCAGTTTCCTTGGTACTTTCAAAAAAGAAAAGGGATCAATTTATATTCAGAGCCATATTAGATTTTAAACCAAAAATGTAAAAGAAAAACTGAGTAATATACATAATTGTGATATCCATTTCTGATCCTAAACAATCTCACACCCCACATTTAACGTACCTATCGGTTAAGTTACTTGCGAGGCAGAATAATGACTAGCTGTAAATGCAGGCTCTGTAACCAGACTGCCTCAGTCATTTTTAGCTGGACACTGGGCAGGGCTCCTTAATATCTGTTTCCCCACATGCACACCTGATCTTGACACACTGCCCAAGCTAGCCTGAAACTCCCAGCCCTCATGCATTAGCCTCCCAAGTGCTGGAATTTACAGCCCTACACCACCACACTCAGCTCTCCTTAACCTATTTCTCCATTTCTTCACGTGTCAAGAGAAGTTAACAACCACATCAGAATCACAGGATTATGAAGACTGAATTAAAACATGTCAAGTCCTCAGAATAGAGGCTGACTTATGGGAAGCTCTCAATAAATGTTAGTTCTTATTTACCCATGTAGAGAAGCAACACTTTGGGAAAAAAGAATTCACAGACTCAATGTTTTAAGAATCACAGAAGGTGCTGAGAATATAAACATTAAAGGAGACATCTTTCTGACCCTATAGACAGCTAATATCAAAAGGAAAATTCATAATTAACTATACTGGCTAGAATAAAAGAAAAATAAGTCCCTAAGGGAATGATAAAGAAAGTTCCAAGAGGAATGAGAAATGACTTGAGTTTAATATTATAAGTATTTTTAAGAAAATTACAGAAGAACATTCAGGCTAACTGTAGACATCAAAGAATCAACATCCTGTGAGAAGGCTGCATTCCAAGAGAAGAAACAACAAAGTGTGAAGGCAGCAATCACTTGCTGGCTAAGAGCCTGCAACCACAGGACGCCACCTTCTCTCAGTAGTGCACAGACGACAATTTTTATTGTGCCAACCCACCATCTCCCCAATAAATGCCTCCCTGCTGCACCATTCGCAAAACAGTTAGGATTCATTTCTTTCCTAATGTCAATGGCAAGAGAACGGGCAGCCTAAATTAGAACAGGATAGGTTGTATTAATCACCTTTTGGGGATTTAAATTAGTACATTAAACAAATAGCCAAATGCATGTGAAACTCTATCCTAAAGCTACAGTTCAATTCTAAAATTAACTATGCAGAAAGAATTTGTAAGCTATCAAAAAAAAAAAAAAATACTGACAGGCATGGTAGTGTGCACCTGTAGTCCCAGCATTTGGAGGGCTGAGGCAGGACTGCCTGGAATTCTAGGCCATTCTGGATTATATGGCGAATTCAAGGCCAGCCAGAACTTTGTAAGATGCTGTCTCAAAAAACTGTCCCCGACAACTCTACATAATTCAGTATTACTACCTTAACACATTTATGTGGTCAAAAAACCAAATATTAGCACGACAAATGATTCTTCAGCTACTCTTACTTGTTGTAACTAATAAGTCAGATAGGAAAGGATTTTATGCCCCCGAAAACTTCTGGGCCAGCTGGGCATGTGCCTATAACCTGTAACCTCAGCACTGGAGAGGCTGAGGTAAGAGGACCGCCACGAGTTCAAGGCCAACCTTGGCTGCAGAATGATTTCAAGGTCAGCCTGAACTGCCTTCACAGCAAGACTCTGCCTCAAAAATCAGATACAGACAGACAGAGGAATGGGCAAATAAAAAATATTCTAGCCATCTATTCACAAACAACAGGGGAAAAAATTAAGAACTGGATAATTTTGAGAGACCCAATTACTCTCTGCCAGACTAAAATAAATAATTAAATAATTAAAATTCCTCCAATACTGCTGTGATTTTTTTTCTTCCTCAAGGGAAACAGTGAGATTAACAGTGTATAACTGACAGTCTTACTAAAGTTAAGATTTATCCTCACCTTACCTTTAAATACTACATTCTGCAACCAATGGAACATGTAATGCTTAAAAGGCTCCTGCGAGAGATTTCTCAACTCCAAAGTATACTAATCATAGAGTTCCACATTACTGCTAAAGGAAAAGAACCTAAACACAAACCCACCTTCAAATAAGGTATCTCACTTCTGAATGGACCTTCTGATGAACAACCATTTCTGCCTCAGAGAAAGTAATAAAAAGGGGACCAAGGCATCATCTTCTTTTGTAGCATTCCCTAGAAGAGGGTAAACCACTTGTACTCACTCTGACAAATAGTGTATTACTCCAATGGCCTCAGATACAAAAATGAAGTGAGTTATTCAGATCTCTTGAAGTATAAAAAAAAAAAATACATCTTATGAACAAAGACTGAAACAATGTGAGAAATATCACAAATGTATCATACTTGTGATACAGAAAAAGGAAAAAAGTACATGAAAGAAACGAGTGGTCAAGAGATCTTTGTATCCAAAAACTTTTGCTTTTTATTTTACAAAAATAAACTAAGCTAAATCCAAAGAATGCCACTTCTAGGTTAACATAATTAAGAAAACAATATAACTCAGGATGGGAAAAATAGATGGCTTAGTGAAGACACAATTAAGGTTACAAGTTTTAAAGATTCAGCTGCTTAAACTTGGCACAAAACTTTTTAAAGATTTTGTAGTGAGTACTCAAAGTGCTCTAAATTATTCGGCCTCTAAATTAAGTGAAAGTACTTGATAAAGTACCCATGTAAATATTAAATATAAAGAATTTACTTATAGTTTTTTTTGGTAAAAGAAACAGAAGTGTACGTGAAGAGAAAAGGTTCAAGTCCACTGAACCACCACCAACTCAGTAGAGAATGACATACCGACAGATACTTAACTACAAGGAACTTCTTTCTATCTTCCTGAACATCACATCAGGAAGCTTCCTTCATCAATCAGGCAGCCTAGTGACCTTTGATAACCAATCAAAAGTCTTAGGATTTTTTTTTTTTTTTTTTTTTTTTTTTTTTTTTTT
>PVIR01026327.1:0-11898 GCA_004026965.1 Petromus typicus | reverse complement strand
TTGTATGTGGTTACTGGGATCAAACCTGGACCCTTGATGCTTGCAAGGCAGGTGCCAGAACCACTGAGCTAAATCTCTAGCCCCAAAAGTCTTAGGATTTTAGAAAGCCAGAAACTTTATTCTTAATAGTTTTTAAACTTTTTGCCTTTATATAGGCAACTGATAAGTATATACTAATAAAGTTTAAATAGTAAAGATGCTTACATATGTGCTGATAATTTATCAATGGTTTAAACACGAATATATGTATAATATAAACAATAAAATGAACCTTGGTATCTTCCGCTGTCAGTAAAGAAACCTTTTGTTTCTTTTAGATAGTATTTGCTTTAATCACAGATTTTTGTTGCTTTGTTTTGGAAATGGGTTCTCACTACCTTGCCCAGGCTCGTCTCAAACTCATAATCCTCCTGAGATTGAGATTTTAAGCCAGCACACCCAGATAATAGTCTTCTATACTTCTGTATTAGAAGCCGCCTGTATGCCACCTGCCTCAGACAACAGATGGTACGTTAGTCATTCTCTTTTATAAATATATATATATAAGCACATTTCCCTTTGCAATACAATATATAATTTTGGAGACCTAATAGTAAACACAGATTTAGCTGTGAAAGAACTGACTCAATTTATTACTACCTTTAATCTCACTAAACACTTTTCTTTGTGTTCTTTTTTTTTTTTTTTTGGTGAAGAGGGTTTTGCTTTGTAGTTCAGGTTGGCCCTGAGTTCACTGTATATCCCAGGCAAGCCTCAAACTCACAGCAATCCTCCTGCCTGTGCCTCCCAAGTGCTGGGATTACGGTGTACATCATCACACTCAGCACTGTGATATGTAGTTATCAGGGATGAACTCAGGACTATGAGCTTGCAGGTACTGGAACCACTGAGCTAAACCCCTGGCCTTCTTTGTGTTCATTCTTACACTTTAAAGATCTTAACCAACATCCACTTCCTCCAAACTACTAAAGTTCCCAAGGAATTCCTCTTTCTGCAGCTAATGAACTTTCAGAAAATCATACTGTTGAGTTCTGATTTATCATATTATTGGACATACACAACTCTTTCCCAAATTAAGATTTTTCATGAGACAGTGCCTCTAAGTTTCTTAGCAGCCATGCTAACATTGTTGCAACAATATTTGGTACTACACACTATCTTCAACCAACTAAAAATTTTAAAATGCTGAAAGTTGACCCCAAAACTATATATCTAAATGATTAAAATGCTAAATGTTACCTTATATATACTTTATCACAATAAAATTTTTAATCAGCAAACTGACATGCTGGGTGGGTACTTTTACTAAATAGCAAGCAAAAATTTTCTTAATTTAAAAGAAATGTGTGTACTCCTTCTCCAAGGAGCCCCCTCCTAACCAGGCATGGTGGCACATACCTAGAATCCCTGCAATAGGGTGATGAAGGTGGGAGGTCATGAAGCCCAGCCTGAATTACTAGTGAAATCCTGCCTCAAAAAACAAAAACACAAAGAACCCCACCATAAGAACAAAGTGCTATAAGCAATAATTCCACACTGACCATCGATCCAAAACCCATAGGATATTGTTTTTGAAAAAACAAACTTTACTGGATGTTAGCTTCACATTTTGCTCAAACTGCTAATCCAAATAGACCTTGTTTGACAAAATCCTAACTATATTTAAATACTTTTGAGAAAAACTTTAGATTTATTTCTTTCTCAGGGAAGGGAGAAATAGTGCAAAAGCACCCTAAAGTGATAACCAAGTTCAGTTATACTTAACTACTACTGTATAATTCAACTTATACTATAAGATTCATTTATGAAATGTTACTGAGCTAACTATAATTAGTACACAGTCATCTTAAATGTTAATCCAATCCCTCTGTGTGCTACATCAAAGGAAATCTGCTGGTCTAGGATGTGCTATTGAAAAATCAAGCCCAATGCATCCTTAGTAGGGATGATGTCACTTCAAGAGATAATCTACAAGTGAGGCATCTGAAGCCATCTCACCAGCATAGGGTAAGTTATGGACAGTAACTTTGAGGAAAAATTTGGGGAGCTCCAAGGAAGAGTGTTACATCTCACTCGGTATCTGTTCAATATTATTAAAATTAACAACGATAAAATTTTATTAAAAGAAACTCTGATAAATCTTTCCGTTTGTCTAAATAACTAAACAAGATTTTATTTTTTATTTTTTTCTCTTTAAATGTAATTTTAATCCTTATTTTAAGCTACAGGTAGTAATAATTTAATGCAATAAGCTAAGTACACACAAAACCTATGTATCCTGAACTATGTAAAGGGGTTTCTTGGATCATGTATGGTTTTAATCAAGTATATATTTCCACAATGAGCAAGTACTTGCAACTATATTAGTATAACACTAGTCCAAATGTTTATCTTGCCATCATCCTTTTAAGCATCACCATTCTTACTACAGAAAGCATTTACTTTTAGAATCTTTAATCTGAGAAAATGAGTTTTCCTGAAACTTAATACCTGTAGTATATTATAAGCCAAGGCTTTTAAATCCAAAAAAGCTTTAACACAGAAACAGTGATATGAAACTTTGTCAAAAGAAAGTTACATTTAGAAAAGATAGTAAAACAAATTGTTTTAAGACAGATGAACATTCTTACAAAAACTTATAGTTTCCTATATCATCTCCTTAAAAGATATACAAAGTAGTCCACCATCTTTAATAAACTGTAAGGTAACTGTTGTGTAAAAACTTCAGAATACATAAAGCACATGACTTTGCTGTCAAAGAGCCCACTGAGATTTCACATATTAAACAGCTACAGTATAGCTTATAGTGGCACAAATATATCTAATATATAAATACAAGTGTACTCTTCAGGCAGTCAAAAGTCAGAAGCGACTGCATGATTTGCAAATTTAACTTGCACGCAGTCATAAATAATTCAAGTATGGTCATACAAAGGTAGGCAATTAAAGGCTCCAATCGAATGCTATAAAAACAGAGACATGAAAATAAAGGCTGAAAACTTTTGTGTTTCTTCCTCTCATATACAGGCCTAAACACCAGAGCATTATTATAGAAAATAAACTTATCCATGGTTTCCACAGAAGATAATGAATGAAATTTCAGAAAGTACACAAGATGTCAAGACCCATAGTTTGCTTCATCAAACGCTTTTCTAGCTCGTTTCAGTTCTTCATTCATAGTAAGCAAGTCTTTAACCCTAGCAAACTTCCTTGGGTCCTTTCGAATCAAGAAGACAATATCTTCGACTTGTACTCGACTTTGTCTCCCAATGGACATTGCCTTGTGAGTCATTTCAGTGATAAATTCTATGACGAGGTCTTCAAGAATATCTACTGACTCAGTATAAGGATTCTGGTCATCTCCAAACCCATACATCATACATTGTAATTCTTTAGAAAAAAGTCTCTTTCTTTTACCCTGTCCACCTTCAGCACCTCCTCCAATTTCTTCATTCTCTTCCTCAAAGGTAGGATCCTCTTCCTCATCTACCATCTCGTCAGCCAGCTAAGCTACTACTCAACAAGATTTTATTTTTAAAGGTTCCTTTCAAAAAGATTTTAAAATTTTTACAATCACTAATAACTTTTTAAAAAACAGTTGAACTTTTGAGTTTTACACCGCAGCTTACCACTAAGTAATTCAATCCAATTCTGGACCGTTTCTGGAGGCTGCGTCTCCTTAACGTGCTTCAGAGCTTCATCAAGAAGAACATCCCCCGTTGGAGCATCAGACTTACAGATCACCTAAATGCAAACAATGAGAAACAATCCACTGACACCTTCTGACAAACTCAGTAAATGAAAATCATTATGTAATGCATTATGCTCAAAACCACGCTCATGGAGTATCAAAGTGTGGATTTTAAAGTTATTCTGTTAACGAAACCCAATGTTCAACCTAGTCAGATTAGATACAGTGAATAAAACTGCAAAAATCTGTAAAGCAAAATTCCTAAGACTGTTTATACTTACTATCTTCTATTATCTGCTATAAATGTGGGCTATATGATTCAGAAATTCACTATTGAAGCATTATTCTAGAACAGACTCAATTATATGAAAGAAACACAATATATTCTCAAGGCAGTACTTTGTATCAGTAAAGAAACAAACCCTTCACTAAATATCATTTAAAACAATGGCCAATAGCCAGGGATTTAGATCAGTGGCTCTGGTGCCTGCCTCACAAGCACAAGGTCCTGAGTTCAATCTCATGTACCGCTTTAAAAAAAAAAAAAATATGCTAACAAACTGAAAATACAAATTAGGAGCTGGCTTCTCTGCATTTATGCCAGAATAAAAAATACAGAATTAAATGGGAGGAAACATAACTTTAAAGGTGAGAAAGACTTCTTTGAACTGCTACACCAGTCTGGAAACCTCAAAGAAATTACTAAATACTAAAGTATACAGATATAAAGAGGAAAAAATTTGAAATAAAACAGTTTAAATACTATTAAAAATTTTTAAAAGACTTATTTGGAGATAAAGAGCCCACCTTAAATAATGGGAAAACCCAGAGGTAGGAACAGAAATATGCTACACACTTCATTCAAGGACTGGATTCCCACAGCTTATATTCATTGTATTAGTTAAGCAATGAAATTTCTAGTTAACATCTGCAATATCAAAAGAGGTATTATCACCAAGGATTTAGCTCAGTGGAACTGCCAACTCCCTCACAAGTACAAGGTCCTAAGTTTGACTCCTGGTACAAAAAAGGTAGTATTACCTTGTTATCTATTAAACCATTATGTTAATATTATTTTAAAAATATGACTATGCCCTCAAGAAAATGAACTTTACCTTTTTACTCAATCTTATGAAAGGCTAAAAAAATGTATATATAATATCTATTTTTTGAGACATCATGACCCAACTTGGTAAGAACACTATGACAACAAAAATCTAGTAAGTTACATTTTAAAAGAAAAAGATGAAGTTAATTTTAATACAATGATGTAGTCCAAAAGAGTTCAAATTTTAACTTGTAATAAATATCCAGAAACTTAAAAACTCTGGGCTGGAGATGTGACTCAGGGACGAACTGCTTGCCTAACACATGTGAGGCCCTGCCTTCAAACCCCAGAGCTTTAAAAACACTTGAGATACTTAATACTTTTTTCGCCCAATACTGTCTTCAAAAATCCAACATGTCCTCAGTTGTAGTGTAACTTATACCAACCGCATTTCAAGTGACTATTTCATGGATACATGTGGAAAGTGACTATTATATTAAACAGTACATTTTTAGTATTGTAGTACAGAAAAAGTTATCATTAAAGAAAGTTCCATTGGATGGAGAGTGGTTTGTTAGAAAACAAAATAATAAAACTCAAAGACAGAGTCTTGCTACCTACTTCAGGCTGACCTGGAATACACTCCAGCCCCAGCTGGCCTCAAACTTCCAGCGATCCTCCTGCCTGCTGCATGCTGGCGTTAGTTATGCGCCACACATTGTTCTGGGACATTGCAATTTTATAGTTTTACTGTAGTGTAAGAAAGAGCAACAGAAAGAATCTCTGGAAAAAAATTTGTATGTATATGGCTATGTATGGATGGTTTTAAGTTTGCTTCCTTCTTCCCACTCACTCCTTACATCCAAGCCTTAATGCCTACCTCATTCATGTCAGGTACAGTGGAATGTACACATGGATTGTCTTTAAAATTCTGTTCACTAATGTCCCTCAAATGCATGAACTTTCTCCATCACCTCTGCCATTTATTTCTAATCTTCCAACATGTTGTTTTCCACTTACATCAATTTTTAAGTTTTCTAACTAGCATCCTTGAACCAATATTAGGTCTTTTCAGTCTCCTCACTGAGCTCCCAAGGAAAAAAATTATATCACAACATTCCACCACTCTCGCTTACAACTATTCAAAGACTCATGGAATACATATACACTCCTTAACAAAACTGAACAGTAACTGCAGCTCAAGAATATGCTCTAATCAAACATACTGTTTCTATCTAGCTTACTGGGTCTTTTGGGGGAGTTGTTTCTAAGTACCAAAAGGTATTTATAGACAAAAGTAAGTTTCAAAAGACCATACATAACATCTCTGAAGATTTAAAAGATACTACATCCCTGTACATTGTGTTCTGCAAAACACAAGAAAGAGCTTGTGGAAATATCAACATAACAGCCTTCAGATGAAAAAATTCAGGAGAAAGATCAAAAGGCAAGAAAAGCCAGAAATAAGAAAAACGGAGGGCAAAAGACAGCATAAATACAAGAAAAATTTCCCAGGGCCGGGGATATAGCTCAGTGGTTCCAGCGCCTGTCTTGCAAGCGCAAGGACCCGGGTTCGATCCCCAGTAACCACATACCATACTGGGCGTGGAGACTCACCCCAGAAGCAACCAGTACCACATACCACAGTGCCAGGCATGGTGGCTCACACCTGTAATCCCAGCACTCGGGAGGCAGAGGCAGGAGGATTGCTGTGATGTGAGTTGGAGGCTGAGCTCAGGGCCAGCCTGAACCACAAAGCGAGACCCTGTCTCAAAAAAAAAGAAAAAGAAAAATTTCCCAAACCAAATGACACAAACGCCCACACTGAAAGAATCCATCTGAGAAGGTTTAGATCTGCAATGTCCCCCAAAAATTCATGTGTTAGAGGACATGGAAGGTGACATGAAGTAGTCTCTTTCCCCAGGACCCCAAAGCAATAGGGCCAAGTGATAATGGACTAAAACTATAACCAAAATAATTCTTTTTGTTCTTCTGAGTTATTTTCTTGGTATAATTCACACCAACAAAAAGCTAACATAGCTAACATAGCTTAAAATACCCACATCAAGAAATACAATTTCAGGACACCAGAAGTAACAAGATTGTAAATGTTTCTAGAGAATAAATAGTATTTACACGATGAATGAAAATCAAAGCTCAGCAGACTCAAACAGCATTCTGTATACCAGATAACAATGAAGAAACATCTTCAAAATTAAGATTAATCTAAACATCCTAAAAAACAGTACCACGTCCCAACTTTGATCTCTGGTACAGAAATTAGATACAGTACAAAAACGTGTTTTCAGGCACAGAGTCTCACAACAGTTTTCTTCACAAAATATAGAAGGAAACAAGATCCAGGAAACAGGTGGAACATGATCAAAATGTGACTCGATGTTCAAAAATGACAACTGCACAGTTGAATCAGAGATAACCAGTCCAGACTGTTGAATGAGATGTATCTGAACATTTGAAAATAATCATCTTTGTCTGATGGAGTATTTATGAAAAAAGGATGCTTACACAAGAAAGTAAAACAATGACTCCACAGAAAACAACAAAATAACAAAGTCACTGACATTTAAATCAGCAAGGGAGTTAGAGGAAGCAGTACATAAGAGTAAAATACTCATGTATTCCAACAAAAAGTAAATTGTATGAAATTGATATATTAAGAAATGGCAGTAAGTGTGGTGGCATGCACCTGAAATCTTAACACTCAAGAGGCTAAGGCAGGAGAATCACTGAGTTCAAGGTCAGCCGTGGCTACATATTGAATTAAAAGCCTCCCTAAATCACACAGTGAGACTTTGTCTCAAAAAAAACAGTAACAGTGCCTGCCTTGCAACAACACTCCCCAGTAACCACATACAACAATGTTGGGCATGGTGACTTATTCCCACCATCAATCAATACCACATACCACAATGCTGGGCATGGTGGCTCACACCTGTAATCCCAGCACTCTGGAAGCAGAGGCAGGATTGCTATGAGTTCAAGGCTTAGTTTAGGACCAGCCTGAACTACAAAGCAAGACCCTGTCTCAAAAAGAAAAAAACAGTATCAGCAGCTTCCAGTGATTCAGCTTTATTCAGTATGGTGGTTCCGGCGACTGCCTTGCAAGAGCAAGGTCTTGTGTTCAGTCCCTAGTAATCACATACCACAATGCCAGGCGTGGTCACCCATGCCTACTAGCAATCAGTACCACATACTCCAATGCAGGGCCTCATGGCTCATGCCTGTAATCCCAGCACTCAGGAAGCAGAGCTCCACAGGAGGATTGCTGCGAGTCCAGGCTTGCTTGGGCTACAAAGTGAGCTCAGGGCCAGTTTGAACTACAAAGTGAGACTCTGTCTCAAAAAAAAAAAAAAACAAAGTTCACACCTATATCCCAGCACGCCCAGAGGCAAAAGGTAAGAGGATTTCCTAGTTCAAGGCTGAGGCTAACCTGGAGTACGAAGAGGCAGGAGGGTTGCTGTGTGTTCGAGGACTGCCTGGGCTACATAGTAAGCTAATGGCCAGGCTGAACCACAAAGTGAGACCCTGTCTCAAAAAAAAAAAAAAAAAGGCAATAAAAACTTACTTGAAATATGGAAATATAAGCCAAAAGAAATAGCCAAGAGAATCTGGTATACTGCATGGAAGCTTCCCAAAAAATGTCCATGCCCCAACCCCAAGAACCCTCTTTGGAAAAGTTATCTTTGTAGATGAAATTAAAGATCTCAAGGTTAAAATCACTGGGTTATGCTGGTGGGCCCTACACTCAATACTTAGTTTTTCTGCAAGAGACGGAACAGCCAGGTATGAAGACAGCAGAGGCAAACGCAAAGTTAAGAACAACTGGAGCAACCAGAGCTGGAAGACACGAGAGTCTCTCTGAGCCTTCAGCACCCCAACATTTCAGACCTTTGGCCTCTGATACTGTAACAAAAGTACCTGTTGTCTTTAAGCAACCAAGTTGGTGGCAATTTACTAAAGTAGCTCTGGAATGCTAATAAGGACTGGAAATGGTTTTCCCAGGAGTAGATCTAAATGATAAGGAAAGATATAAAATCAAATTTTTCTAATAAAAAATAATCTATAATATTTGTGTATCCTAACAAAATCGGTAATGTTGATGTGGTGTTGCGAACCTGTAATCCTAGCACTGGGGAGGCTGAGGCAGGAGGATCTCTGAGTTTGAAGAATCCCTGGGATACATAGTGAGTTCAAGACCAGCTTACAGAGTGAGGCCCTGTCTCACTGTTTCTCCTCCAGGCTATTGTGTTCCTTATGGTACAGTGTTTCAAAACTATTTTTTCTTTTAATCCCAAAGTCATAGATCAGAACCTGATAAGTTATTTTTCCTGAAGACTTAAACTTCAACTCACTAGATCACCCAAACTAGCAGACTGCAATAGTTAAGTCCCTGACAGCAGGTAACATGTCTCTTGTGGTCACCACCATGTCCCCAGGTCTAGCACAATGCACAGAACATTTAAGCACTTAATATATGGGTGAGTAAAAGAACAATCAACCCACAGATGCTGTTCAAAAGCAACACAAAACTGGTTCTTTTGGCTGCAAAAAAAACACTTTACAATTTTTTTGCTTTACTTTTTTCCCTGTTTAGGTCAACATTCTAATATGAATGAACGCAAATTTACTTAGATTACTACAATAAGCCTTACTCTACCCACAAACAGTATTTCACCAGCAGGTATGACGACAACTTCTGGGGATTTCCCTCTCAGTCATAGCTGTACAATAACATAAAATAAAATGTGTATTTCCTTTGATGCAGTTCTATAAGGCAGTATTTTTTTAAATCTACCTCACGCTAACTCATTCAATTGGACTTTAGTGACTAAATTTTAAAATCCCAGGCCCCGTGTAAAATATTTTCTAATATAGCACCTATTTTTCTGGTTGTTTTTCAGAGCTGAGGATCAAACCGTGCTCTACCACAAGGTATGTGGGAGTCCAGCAATGTCCACTTTTTTGTGAAATGTAACTTTCATACACTAGTGACTTTTTCTCCTACAAATTATTGTCTATAGCATACCAGCAAAATATGTGATGTTCTGATCTACAACTTTGGGATTAAAAGAAAAAACAGTTTTGAGATACTTCGCCACTAAGAAACACAATAGCCTGGAGGAGAAACAGTGAGACAGGGCCTCACTCTGTAGGCGGCTCTTAAAGCCACTATGTATCCCAGGGAGACTTCAAACTCAGTGATCCTCCTGCCTCGCTCTCCCCAGTGCTGGGGTTATGGGTATGTACCACCACATCCAGCGAGTAGCACTCCTGAATATGTTGAGTTGAGGTTGTAATTTAAAAAAAAAAAAAAAAAAAATCTAAAAACTAGCCAATTATCACCTTTATTTCACCAAAGGACCTACCCACATCCTTACAGAAGAGAAGACATAAGTATGAAAAGTACTCAATCTGCCAAAAAGACCAAAGGAACAGTTAATTTGCACAAAACTCTCAAATTTTTCAAGTTTTGTCAACTCTTTGAAAATAAAGGATCTCAGAAGCAGCAAATACGGTGGAGTCTTTCTGAGTAAGATGCAGTGGTCAGTGACCCTAACAATAAATTACACTGCTCACCATCTGTGAAAAACCAGGAAACCAAGAAGGCAAAAGGATATGCAAATAAATCTAATCAAGATACTTTCACAATCACTTTAATTTTCAAAGGCTAGTAGTATAAACATTCATCTTAATCAGCTTCAACTCTTAAAAGGATGGTGTTTAGCACTCCTCTTACCTTTCTTGTCAAAAGACTTTTCCGTCTCATTCCACAAGCCTCTAGTTGTAATCTTCCTCTCAATGCTAATTCAATTAACATACAACCACGTAATCCGGATGATATACAATCATTCCAAAAAGATGTATAGCCCTGTTAAAAAAAAGAAAGAATAAAAGAGATAATTTACCACCTTTTTTCAAAGTTATTTTTGGTGTCTTTATTTTCATACATTTCCATGATAAAATACTGAAAAAATGATTTTCAGCAGCTTTTTATCTTTTCACCAAATTCCTTTACAAATAACTCCAAAGGTCTGATGTTTAGAAAATCATGTAATTCACATTTTCTGTTATGTGTTAGGCACTTTCAAGTCTCCAGCTCAAGGAAATTAGTAATCTCAGATTAGAACACTACTATTAATACAGGCAAGTTCAAGAGCCCAGGAAAATACAATCCAGTCAGTCCGACCTCAAGATCTGGAACATTTAGTCATATATTACTATTAAGACAAAAATGCAAGGTTAATTTTGGAAGAATATACCAGACAGACGTACACATAGCCTCTTGAATGGAAAGAGAATGCATCTCTTATTTAGCACTCCTCTCATCTTTCTTATCAAAAGCTTCTCTTTCAAGGCTAATTTCATCCTTTAACTGTTTATTACTCAAAACTTGGGCAAATCCAAGATCAAATAACAGTTAGACATAGGAAGTTAATAGGGGGATTGGTCAACCAAGCATCTTATCAGTGAACTCTTTCAGAATTAACAACTGTCCTATGAAACCAATAACTTTGCCATCTATCATCGTAAGATTCCCAACTCTCATACAGCAGAAAGTATGATTGCTTCTGGTTAAGACTCAGGAGAAGATAACATATAATTTTGGTAAGAGGGCCTGGCATGGTGGTACATGCCAGTAACCCAGCACCCAGGAGGCTGGGGCAGAAGGATCACTACAAGTTCATGACCAACCTGAGCTCCCAAGTGAGCAAGGCCAACCCAGACTGCATAGTAAGAGCCATCTCAAAACAAACAGACAAAAAAACAAATAAAATAGGGCTAGGGATTTTGCCATGCCTGTCCCACAAGCACAAGGTCCTGAGTTCAATCCCTGGTACTGTTAAAAAAAAAGTTTCATCAATACAAAACATTCAATTTTAAAAGTATCTGTGGATCTAAGCTACACATTTAAATAGATGGCACCTTAAGGTTAAATGGCATTAGAGCTACTGAACTAACCTAAAGACATGGAAGAATAGACATGTGGCATCATATGTTCAAAGTACACCTAAAGCTTGGGACGAGACCGATAACTGAATTTCTAAATCTACTCATGCCACCAATCTGCCCAACTTCTCAGTGAGGACCATTTCATAAGGGAAAAATCAATGACAAGCATACCACCTAAACACTTCTA
>PVIR01026326.1:0-24045 GCA_004026965.1 Petromus typicus | reverse complement strand
GCCCGGCACTGTGGTATGTGGTACTGATTGCTGCTGGGTGTGAGTCTCCACACCCAGTATAGGTATGTGGTTACCGGGGATTGAACCGGGTCCTTGCGCTTGCAAGACAGGCGCCAGAACCATTGAGCTAAATCCCCGGCCCCATATAGTTACTCTTAAAACTATAAGGTATACGTCATATATTTTCATGTTAACTTGATCGAAGCATATCAAACGAATACTTGTAAAATGAGCCATGAAAAACAATACAAAGATAATTATAATTTATATATAATATATAATTTGTATAAAGAAAACCATGTAAAAAATTTAATGCTAAATTTATTATGACTTCATGAGAACAGTATAAGTTACATTTAGTCTCTAAAATTAAAAAGGTGCTCCAAGTTGGGGCCATTAGTTTCTAGACATTTATTCATATTTTGAAGGATGTTGCTTATTGTGAGTAATCTTGGTCTTTGAGATTGCAGGACATACATTCTCATTTTTCTTTAATGACTAGCAGGGTAGAACATTTTCTGTGATATATGACATACTTCACTTTCATCACTATCTGTTAAAAAAATCATGCTATTTTTTCCTACAGTGTGCATAATTTTTTTTGGCAAACTACACACACACACACACACACACACACACACACATATATATATTTTGCATTAGAGTATGTGTATATATATATGTGCATATGAATATGGGAAATTATTTCTATAAGGAATATTCATATAAGTGAGAATCTGGTAGAGAACAAAAGCAACTATTTGATTGTTTTACCAACTACTGTAACAGATTACTGAAAAGTTTAATGAACAATTAAATTAAAAGCAAATTGTGAAAATAAAGTAAATAGTCAATTCCTATAAGTACCTATCTAAACAAAATGATTAGGTGAGAATTAAATTAGACTTTTTACATTTTTGTCACAGTCTGGCTTAAGGCATGAATTATTGTTTTTCTTGCACATGATCAAGCTCCTGCTACACCAAGTACTGTTTTTCCTTTGTCTACTCTTTAACCCATGACTTCCTCCATGTGCCAATACCTGACTGCCCAGCCCAGCTCCCCTGACACGCAGGTTCCAAAGCTTGATCTATTTTTTTTCTTAGGTTTTTTGAGACAGGGTCTCGCTTTGTGGTTCAGGCTGGCCCTGACCTCAGCCTCAAACTCACATCACAATCCTCCTGCCTCTGCCTCCCGAGTGCTGGGATTACAGGCGTGAGCAACCACGCCCGGCACTGTGATATGTGGTACTGGTTGCTGCTGGGTTGAGTCTCCACACCCAGTATTGTTATGTGGTTACCGGGGAATCGAACCCGGGCCCTTGAGCTTGCAAGACAGGCGCCGGAACCACTGAGCTAACTCCCTGGCCCAAGCTTGATCTATTTTCTATGGCGCTTTATTCAGTATATTCTCCACAGGCTTTACAGAAAAATAGAAACATAGAGACCACAGAATATAAAAAAAATTAACTTACAGAGATTAGAACCATTGCTAAAGGTGTCAACAAGTATGAGTAAAAATAAATAAATAAATAAAAATCTTATCCATGTTACATGAGGAATATGAAATAAACATAAGAGGGTTTAGAGTAAGGGACTGACTCATCTTGTGTGTGCAACATTAAGATGATTTATAAGGAATATGTTGGCACAGAAATATTAAGATTTTTCTAATTGATTATTTATTTGTCCTTCATTTAGTGAAAGATTATATGACTTTTGATAAAATGATTGGATCTATCAATTGAAAAACAAATACAAAAAAGCACTTTCTGGGCCAGGGATTTAGCTCAGTAGTTCTGGCGCCTGCATTGCAAGCACAAAGGACCAGGTTCGATCCTTGGTAACCACATACAACAATGTCAGAAGTGATGACTCACAGCCACCAGCAATCAATACCACACCACCACAGTGCTGGGCATGGTGGCTTTCTCCTGTCACCTCACCACCTGGAAAGCAGAAGCAGGAGGACTGCTGTGAGTTGAAGTTTGAGTACAGGGCCAGCCTGAACTACAAAGGGAAACCCTGTCTAAGAAAAAAAAAAAAAAAGCACTTTCTAAAGCATTGTTTTGTAATACATATGGTATTTAACTCCACAGATTTATTACTTTATACGTTAAATGGAACAAAACCACCTAGTAACCAACCAATAATCAGTTAAAATTATAAGATACACCATCATCATGTATTTTTACTATTATGTGGTCGGAAGAAAAGAGTTAAGCTGTGCTTTAGATTAAATGTACTCTACAGAAAGCTGCAATGATGTAAAGGAACTAAGCTTTATAAATACACAGAAAATTTATTGTTTGTGCAGAGGTGAGAGCAGAGATCCAAGTTACTAGGTGGGCATTGTATTGCCTTCTGTAGCTTGTGAATGAGCCCTCTTTTCTCTGATTTTAGAAATTAAGGTTCTAAAGGAGTGAAAAGGACCATAAATATCATTTTTCTCTACTCAAAATAGGTAACATCCTTTGAATGAAAATAAACATCAAATAAGCTTACTTTTTTTTATAACTTCACAAGTCATGGATGTGTTAATCAAGGAAACTGTTAGTTTTAAAATATTAGGAGTTAAGCATGTACTCATTTACTTGTCTATTCTACCAGGAATTGATAGATTCTCTATAAGCAAACTGAAAGTCCTGCAGAAAGAAACACATATTTAGTTGTGAAAAAGACATAGAAATGTTGCATAAGAAATTATAGGAAAAATGTTTAGTTGAATAAAATGCACTTTCATGATTAACAGATTAATTTAGGAAGTAAGAATATCACAAGATTTCACTCTTGTTATCTGTATATATCTCAGCTCTGTAAGGTTAAAAGCAGTGATTACTACTTACCATGATCCTCATGTTGATTTTGTGATATAAGTGAATATTTCACATTTCTTTGAAGATTAAACCATCTTTAAAATTATTTGTTTGAGACAGGGTCTTGCTTTGTGGTTCAGGCTGGCCCTGAGCTCAGCCTCCAACTCACATCACAGCAATCCTCCTGCCTCTGCCTCCTGAGTGTTGGGATGACAGGCATGAGCCACCACGCCCAGCACTGTGGTATGTGATACTGGTTGCTGCTGGGCGTGAGTCTCAACACCCAGTATTATATGTGGTTACTGGGGGATCAAACCCGGGTCCTTCTTGTGCTTGCAAGACAGGTGCCAGAACCACTGAGCTAAATCCCCGGCCCCCATCTTTAAAATTTACCCAGAGCTATAAAGATGCAATCTGGCTTTCTGACCAAAAAAAAAAAAGTTAGTCTCTTTTACTTCTCTGGTGAAGAACCAAAAGAACCAATACAAACCTGTCACTAATCCATGGTCATTAAATTTTAGTATATTTATTTCCTTTTGTTGATATGTGTTATTTTTCAGCCTAGTCTGCTAACAAGAAGAAAAATAGATCAGGAGGAAGGAACTGTGACTGTCTCTTTATTATGTTCAGGACCTGAAATAAATACCAAGTAGGACTGCTTAAAGATTGCTGTAATAAAGCCAGGGAAATTCTTAGAATACTCTAATGAAATGCATTACTGGATTACAAAATAGTTAATTGAAGTCATCATCATTACAATATTTGGTTCCTTTGATGTATTGCCTCAGGGCATGATTAAAGATTTAGCAATATTGTTCTTACATCCTGGAACATGAAAAATGCCTAACCATTTGCTCAATAGTGTAAGGATTATTTAGCATCAGAAAGCTGGGAACTAACATCTGCATATAAATTAGACTCACATATTTATTTTCTAATCATAATAGCATAAAAGTCCATGTATAAAGAAAAGAGAATATAAACCCATTTAAAAAAAACTGTAATTTCAGAGTTGACAAGAACAGAGGAGCATAATAAGAAAAACACAGATTAAAGTATTGGAAAACCTAGATTTCAGTCTCTGATCTTGGGTTATTTTCAGAAGGTCAATTTATCCACCTCAACATGGAACTATTGTTTCTTAAATGATAGCATCTTGAGGCGTTTTTTTCCTACATGTTCATTTCCATATTGTTTAAATAGCAAAATATACAAGTGTTAATACCACTTGAATAAAGATTTAAATTAGAATAATATAGCAATATTTATTTCAAGGAATATTATGATATTATCTAAAAAATGACTTTAATCTTTAAATTTTAAACATCATTCAGAATTGTAAGAAGATTTTAGGCCATGTTATGACCTATGTAAATATTCCCCCATAGCCTTGTGCACTCACAGGTGGGACTTTCAGAGGTCAGTGGATTTAGGGTGACCCAGGGATTAAAGGTACACAGTACTGAATCGGTCCCAAATTAGCTTATCATAGTTTGGGTGTGAAGATGTTTAGGCCTCTCCTCTGTATGTGTGGTACCATACAGGAGCCTTGAGGTCTGCATGGGATAAAAGGGAAGAGGAAGCTTCCTACTGCTTCTAGTTGCTGCTTGCTGTCTTCTCCTTGCCACACACATATTGTTTGTCCTCATCCTTTACCCCTGTGTCATGCCACTCTGTCTGGGAATCAACAGGCTATCACTGAAATTTCTATAGACTTTAAGCTCCTTTAAATATAGATGTCAAGTATTTTGTGTCAGAAGTGCAAAAAAGGAACTAAAACAGGTCATAAATATCAGAACAATGAAGTGTTCACTGACAACTTAAAAAAATTATGAATCTCTAAGTTGTAGAACATCACTTCATATACCATATTTCTCAAAATACTAATATATTTTATTTGAGCCTATGTTAGGTGTTCTTTAAATAAGCATGTGCTATTATTGTACACTTTTAGTAATATAATTATATTTTCTCCTTCTAAAAGGAAAAGTGTAAGGCTGGGGATTTAGCTCAAGTGGTACTGTGCCTACCTTGAAAGCGCAAGGGCCCAAGTGCAATCCACAGTAACACACACACACACACACACACACACACACACACACACAGGAAAAAGAAAGAAGAAAGAAAGAAAGAAAGAAAGAAAGAAAGAAAGAAAGAAAGAAAGAAAGAAAGAAAGAAAGAAAGAAAGAAAGAGTAGTGTAAGGAACTTAAGTAGTTTTTCAAGGTTTAAATACCAATCAAATGAAACTAAAGGTGAAAGTATAAGCAAGCTTCAGCACATATTTACTGTCTTAGCAATAGCAGTATTCGTTATATGAGGATCTGTGAGTGAGAATTCTCACAAAAGCAGAAGCCATAGAACAAGAACTCACTGTTCATTCTTCATGGTAAGAAGAAAATGTAAATGGTTGAATTTTGCTTGAGACTGATTATCCATAGTTAATGTCACTTTCCCAAAGAAAAACAAACTATTAAGTGTGCAAAAGTTACATTTAGCATATAAATCAATAGTGTATATATATTAGACATTATAAAAAAGATTGAGACCATTTTCACTAAAAATGAAGTAATGTATATGTCTTTGATATTTTATCTGTGAGACTTTTCATGTTAAATATACAAACTTTCTATACATTTCTAAGATCTGAGACAATGTAGATTCATTTAGAATCAAATTATCTTTTATTTCCTTATGTTCAGAACCATATAGGAGTAAAGTACATTATTCTGTTATGAACTTTATTAGTGGATATATGAATTTTAGCTTGTTCACTAGAGGAATTTCACAGTGGGAAGGAGTTATTCTGTTTAAATTTTCTCTCAATTTAGTATAGTATTACTTATTTCTAGAAAATATCATGTATGAGTTTCAAACTCAAACTTACTCAGAAATTTTGCAGAATTAGATTGATTTTTCTTCCTAAAGTTTAAAAGTTCCTAGATTTAAACATTGTGATGTAAAGATTTAAAATTTTTTACTTAGATTAATATACATATGCACATTAGGTTTTAAAAAGCTATTCATAGCATAATAATGTTGCAATATTTTACTACAAAAATTACTGGCAAATTCCCAACTATTCATAAAGACTGCAAGTTTCTCAAAAGTACTATGATCATTGCAATGTGCTAAGAGTGATAAAATTGCCCAGTTAACATCCTATCACTTTCTGAGGAAGAGTTAGATTATAATTAAAAGTTATAATACAATTTAAAAAAGTACATCTATGAAATACTCCATTTAGAGTTAGATGAAACATTTCTGTTTTCATGGTTATATATGAGTGAAACTGGAAAGATGTATCAGCTAAACATATTTTTGCTATTTTTACTATTTTTATAATTCAACAACATGAGATGTGAACATCTTTTATTCAGAATAGCAAAGATAAAATATCATTCAGAAAAGTGCTTCCATCAATGAAACTATATACTAAACTTCATAATCACTGTTTCGTGGAGATACTTTGAGATCTCATATAATCTCAAGTTTAATGAAGGTAACAAATTATGAAACACTACTTCTTACATAGGCCAGGATTTAGCTCAGCGGCACCACGTCTGCCTGGCAAGCACAGGTTCTGAGCATGACCCCTGATACCACCAAAAAAAAAAGAAAGAAAGAAAGAAAATAACTTACACATTTGTGTATTTAATAACTACAATATATCTCAAAAACTGTGCTACAAATATGTGCTACAAATATACTCTTACATCCTCATATTGTCAGAATTGGGTTGAATAGATTACATAATCATATTTGGTTGATTTTTTTTTTCTTTTTCTGGTACCAGGGATTGAACCTAGGACCTCATGCTTATGAGGCATGGGCCAGGATCACAGAGCTAATGCTTGTCCCTGAAATAATATTTGAAATAGGAAATTATATTTTAAAAATTAAATAGAATAGGATTAACTGAAAAGAATAATTGATGATTCTGAAAGCTCTTGATTTGATAGATTTTTTTTTTCTTTTAAGAAAAACTTTAGTTCAAGGCAGGCATTGATGGGCAACACCTGTAATCCCAACACGCTAGAAACTAAGGCAGGAAGATCACAAGTTTGAGCCCAGGCGTGGTAACTTAATGACTTGGCACGGCATACTGTACTCTCCAAAAAAACAAACAAGTGAAAAAGTCTAGAGATGTACCTCAGTATATGAAAAAAAAACATAGAAATTGAGTTCATATTTCAGATATAAGCATTATACAAAATTAAATGACAAGTTGTCACTAAACACATGGAAAAAAAATTAGGTAGCTATGTTAGCAGTCTATCAGTCTGCAGATATTAATAACTATTCTAATTTGGAATTCAATAGAGTAATTCCAGCAGAAATTAGAAACCACATAATCCATTTCTATTTCAGAACTGCTTGGATCAGTGAGGACCTCAGGGAAATGACAATACAGAGGAGTGGAGGCTTCACTCGAACACCAAATCAGCCTGGAGGGAGAAATAGAGACAGAGAAATCTCATCTTAAAAACTGACTCCTGTGGTACAAGAGTCTGCAAGTCCTGAGTCCACGATGTGGCCCGGTAAACTGGAGCCTCAGGGAAGAGAAGATGCTGCACCTCGAGTCTGAAGGCTGCTGTGGAGACAGCTCCTTTTCCTTCTGTACAGTTCCTCCTTCTTTTCTGAGATCTTTAATGCTTAGATAAGGCTCACTCACTTTATGGTGGTTGATCTGTTTTGTTCGAAGTCTTCCAATGGATATTAATTTAATTCCACCAAAAGAAATGTGATCAAGTGTACATCATAGGTTAGCTGAGTTGTCAGGTCGAATTCATCACTGGAACTCTCAGGTAGAATTGGAAACGCAATGAATGAGAAGAGGTACCATACGTCAAGAGTATGAATAGCAAAGACAAGCAATGTCAAGGAAAAATAATGTTGAATTTGAAGAGCTATGAGACTCAGTAGAAGGCAGTACAAATGCTTGAGGAGTGCTTGAGAGTATTGCATAGCATTTCCAAAGCTAGAAAAGTTCATATCATTGGAAAAGAAACAGAAAGAATAAGATGGGGAGACCTCAAAGGAGCCCAGGGTATGGACTCATAAATATAGCTCTAGAAATAAATTAGAGGTGTTGTGAAGCTGGGGGGTGTTAGTTGCCCTTTATATTTTATAGTAAATTATCTGAAAATTGTAGACATATCAATAAGTAATCTATACAGGTATATATCCTAATTATTAGTGTATAATGAAAAAACACAGAAGTAGGTTCTCACATTCAATCAAATTCCCAAGAAGTATGGAAAGCAAATTGATATAAATTGCATTTCTGGCTTTTCAAAATGTAATAAAAGACTTTAATGAATACATGCCACAGAGATTCGCAATATAATAAGAGTGCTTCCAGGAACAATACACCATAAGAGGTAACCAAAGTCAGTTTGTGCATAGATTTAACAATTCTCTTATGTGTCTAATTATACTCAATTTAATTTCATTACAAATATATTATCAAACAGAAAATTATCTAGACTCCCTTATCTAATTCCCTACAGTAGCTAAACTACGTTTGTAAGGAATGAGTCTTACTATCTAATTCATTTATGATGAAATATAAATGTATATATATTAATTTCAGAGACAACAGAATTTTAGAACTAAAAATACCTGTGGCTTCAGTACACTAGCTACAAAGGAAATAAACCAGTTTTGAAATATAGAGTAGTGATTAATAAACTGGGAGTGAACCTGAAGATCTGACTTTGCACAGTCTGATTATGGAAGCTGATTATGTAGAAAAAATTACAGGGCATATCTTGACTCTCAAACTTGAAAAAAAAAACTTTAAATTTATCAATTAAACATGGAGAATAATTGCTTCAGCAAAATGAGTCATTTAGAGTCAAGCAGAATTTCATGTGTTAGATACAAAACCCTCGAACTCCAGTTCTCACAGCCAAGAACATATTGGCAGTAGCTTTTTTGAGGAGATAATTTCAGAAGGAAGGAATTAAAGACCATGAGGGGTGAGAGAAGGAGGAAAAACCACGGAATGTACGGTAACGGACTCTTCAGTGCATAACTGAGATCCATTTCAGCTGGAGTAGTATTCCGTGAGGAGCGCAGAATGTCTTTTAGAATTATCCCTTGAGGCTTTGTGCAACTGCTCCCATCACCTCAATAGTTAAGCGTTCTTCTCAAGGACAGAATCATTCTTTAGGGTTCCTGTTCAGCATTTTCTGTCAGCATTTATGTACGCGCGGCGCTGAAGAAGCCTGGACTGAGCAAAATGCACTTAGCACCAGGTATGGCGACACCATGAAGCGCTGCCTCTACGGCCCCAGCGAGAACTGCACATGAGACAAAGGTCCTGGGTTGAGTAGCTGAGCCTCTGATACCGTCTACACCAAGTGTGCTGGTCCAGCCTTTTCTGCCTTGGTTTTCAAAGTGAAGGCCGACTTGCTTTTATATCAGTTACAACAGAATATAGTAATGGTCAATGAGATGGACTGTTATATTCACCATTTTCTTCTGCCCTGTGATGGATTAATTCTTCTTTCACCTCATAAAGTGCAAAGTTTTCTATTTCTTGCTTTTTTTGGGGAGCTGGTCACTAGAATTGTACATTCACAACTACCACCAATACAGAAATATCAAGAAAAATATGATGAGTCCGTCGAAGTTAAGATCTCTTTCATGGGCTGGGGATGTAGCTCATGTAGCCCATCATGCTTATTTCCACAAGCACAAGGCCCTGAGTTCAGTCCCCAATACCATAAAATAACATCAACATCAAAAAGACAAAAAAGGCCTACTTTATCTATCCTGCCCCTTCCTGTGCTAACCACTGTAGGTGGATACCCAAAAATGGCTTTCCTTATTAAGACTTATTTCTGGGGCCGGGGAGTTAACTCAGTGGTTCCGGCGCCTGTCTTGCAAGCGCAAGGGCCTGGGTTCGATTCCGTGGTAACCACATAACATACTGGGCATGGAGACTCACGCCCAGCAGCAACCAGTACCACATACCACAGTGCCGGGCGTGGTGGCTCACGCCTGTAATCCCAGCACTCGGGAGGCAGAGGCAGGAGGATTGCTGTGATGTGAGTTTGAGGCTGAGCTCAGGGCCAGCCTGAACCACAAAGTGAGACCCTGTCTCAAAAAACCTAAAAAAAAAAAAAAAGACTTATTTCTGCATCTTTGTAGGGTTCATTTCCTAGAGTCAGGCAACAGTTTGTTTATTAGATATAGGTTTCAGAGTAAAATTTAAAGAGATATAAGTTTTCAGGGTGAAACCAAAATGTCCAAGTGTATGTTTAAAAAAAAAAAAAAAAAACCAGAAAAATTTAACATAGCCTTGGGTTGTGATAGCAGGTTCTGCTATTTTCACTACAGGTGAACAGTTTTGATCCTCACAACTGATAAACCGAGAGAATATTACACTTACCGTATAAACAAGAGCACACTAAGTTTCCAAGGCTTACTTATTTTCATGTCTTTAACGGCAACTCATTCAGAACTGGGAATGTGATTGGAACTAACATGTGGCCTACAGCTCATCTGACTTCGACAAAACCAACACAGTGTGACAACATAAATGAGACACTGCCCATATTTTTAAGTGCTATGATTATAGATTAATTTCTCATATGTAATCCAGAATCTAACTTGTCCACTCATGGTTGGAAAACAAGTCTAAGTAGACTCAAAAATAAAAACTCAAGATACTTCTAAAAATAAGGACACCTGAGTTCTAGCCTTGGGTCTTTTTCACCAAGAATAGTTATTTCATAGAGACAAGTCATTGTGATTTTCCATTATCTTCCTGTTTAATATTAACACAGGAAGTTAGACCCGATAATCGTTCTATCATTTGTTGTAATACTTGGATTCTGACTAATGTAATCTAAGATGTTTTGGCAGTTATATATGTAGAATATTCAAATTGATCTTACAACTGATCATTACAAATTGATCATCCAAAAGTACAAATGAGTTTCTCCACATTCAAATATGATGACTACTTTGTAAAGGACTGATAACTAGAAACTAATGTATTAAATGTTTACTGTGCTACATGCTTCACCATTATCACCCATTTTATTCTCTCACCAAACCTTTTAGAGTGATGCTATTAAGACTTTCTAATACAGATGAAATAATGTATCATCAGAGAGAAAAGATAATATGTTCAATATTAATCAAAACAGCTGGTAATTGACAGAAACATTGTTTGAATCAAGGCAGTTCACTGACAAATACACCTTTCTGTTGTTCAGATTATAAAACTAGTTTAAAATATCTGTCTTTCTGTTAAACAACTAAGTAAAAGTGAAAATATTTAAATTAGTTGATGCACTTATTTTTGTTGATTCAGTTCTTTAATAAAGGATGGCTCTGGTCAGCTTTTCAACTTGTTATCTGACTAATATTCTTTGTTTATTAATATTTTAATAGACTCTTGTGGTGTCTGATGTTAAATAAAACTACTGATGAAAGTAAGTGTATATTATACAATTCTCCAAAACTTTCTGGAGTTTTATGGTAGAGATGTTAACTTTTCTTTGTTGGAGAAGACTAAGAGCCAAAGTTAGAGAAGGAAAAAAAATAAAAGCATTTATAAGGAGATCTCTGTGACCTCTCCAGAATTTCTTGATTACTTCTCATCTGGTCTAATTTCTCCCTGATGAGAAGCTGTGCTTGAGAGTAATAAGTACTACATGAACTAAACACATCACACTTGAGTGTCTGCATAATGGCAGTGGTGGAAAGGAATCAAATGGATTTAGGTTTCATCAACCTGCAGCTATTGATTTTTCAACTTTCCATGAGCAGCCAAATGGAGTTAGCAAAAACCACTTTTTGAACTCAAAAGAGTGAATGGCAAGGAAATATCAGCTGTGCTTGAATACAATGTATACTTCTTTAAACAGCCTGACTCCTTCTGGTAAGGGCTTATCTCCACTGCAACAATGTACATAGAAAAAGGAGAGAGATGTTCTGTTAACTCTTTGCTAGCCTGCCTATAAATCTGCACATTTACACTAATCATACAACACACACACACACACACACACACACACACACACACACACACACACACACGTTTATGCATTTATATATAATATATTATATAATTCAAATTTATTGTGCACTAGTATATTATATTATCTTTTTAGTTTAAAAAAATAGAAGGAATAGTTTTCTAAAGCAAGTAGAGCAAAAGCTGTGGTTCATATTATTTTTAAATGTCTCACTCATATCAAAAAAACAAAATAAAAACAAAGAGAGCTCAAAGTCTGCATTTACTCTGTGGTATTACACTTTCAGCAACAGATTTGTCCATTTATAATGAATTTTTAAAGACACTATATGTAAGCCAACAAAAAAGTTGTTATCATTTTCATTTTAGCCTATTTCTAAGACATTTTGAAAGAGGAAAATGAGCTTAATATTCTATATTTTTTTGCACATGTAGAAATAATGTCAATAATTCTTAATTAAATATATATCAGATTTGTGGAGTCTACCTTTGTTAACTCTTAAGTATATTTTCTCCATGACCTTCTCTTCAAATTATTTTGCCCTCCAAAATAAACAGGGCCATTTATCTATTAGTTTCAAGCTTATCACATGAAATTAAACATCAGGATATGCAGTAATTAGAAATCACCTCGCCCTGGAAAATGGGATAATGACAGAGTCCTTGAAATCATTAGAGGTTAAAGCTGCATGTTTAAAGCACATTTGTATAAATCAGAGATAGGTTTCTGATTAGAGATATTGTATGAGTGGCACTACAATTAAAAGTTGTATTTAACCTAGCAGAAATAATTTATTTTAAGGCACTGTGACCTTAGAATTTCATCTTGTAAGTATAAGTATCTCTGGCAAAAAATATCATGTAATGTCTTTTCCTGAAATGGTCTCCAGTATCAGTAATTTTCCAAGAACAACATAGCTTCATAAAAATATTATTATATAACCTATATAAAACACTGGAATGAGCCCTAGTATAAAAGACTGTAGTAACTGTAAGTCACTTAAATAGGAAAAATAAATAATTTAGGCCATCCCACCATATAAACAAATAAATAGATCAAGGGGCAAAACCTCAAACTATAGAAAAATTAACAAATATTTGTTAAATACACTTAGATTTGGGGTTGCAAGTGAATGTTCCAACCATAACACCAAAAGGAGAAACAAAACTGATGTGGGCAAAATGGGATGGACCACTTCAGGCTAAAAACTTATGTGAAAGAATATATAAGAAGAAAATTCACTGAAACTTAATTGTTAATAATGGTTCCATTCCTGGAAAAAAAAATAACAACAAAATGTTGCTACTGAATTGAAGACAAATACAATTTTAGAGCTATTTATTCTACTCTCCTCATATTAAAGTCACTCACTTCTCTCTTGTAATATAATCCCTCTCTGCCTAACTAGCAATATGACTTGAGAAGTTTTTTCACATTAGCATTTAAATTCCTGCATTGATGGGTGATAGACAAGGCTTGATTAACTTTCTTTTTTTTAAATTTTAAATGAAATCTTTATTGGTACATTACATATATACATTATGATTGCATTCAACAATGAGAATTTGTACCAGTATATGACACAACTTAATTCTCATTTTTTCCCATAACCCTGCCCGCCCTCCTACCCCCACCCCATATACATACTTTGTTTCCATCCTTTTTGATTAACTTACTTTTATCAGCTACACAAAGCAGCCTCCATTCTACACCTTGAACTACTACTGCCCCACCTAAATATGTTTGCATATGAAAAGATAAGGCAGGAGGAAAGAAGAAACTTGAGTTCCATAAACTGAGATAGGAATACTATTAATTAGCTTTAAGTTTAACATGTAACTTACCATTCTGAGAAGGTGTCAAACAGGAGATTATACTTAAAAAAAAAAAAAAAGAAAAGAAAAGAAAGAAACAAATTATTAAGGGTAGAAAAGCTAGTTAGAAATATGGCAGGCAGACAGACAGGGCAGCTCTTGGAGAAAACTCAGGAGAAAGGAGACTGTTAGGGAAGGTCAAGGACATCAGAAACTCCTGAAAAACAGTGACTGATTAAATCCTCATTCTAAATCAGTAGGGAGTTATCTCCTCCCTTCCCAGGAATGTAGTAATTGTAAATTTCCTGGGACAAAGGCCCAGGAATGTGGCCCACCTGGAAGGGCCTCCTGGTGGGGGGAGGACCTTATATGACTTCATTTCTCATTGGACCCCATTTGATCAAGATTGCAAACAACTGTACTTGTTATTATTCCATTGGTTTTTCCATTTCTTTTGAATCTTATTGGAGCCCCCACTTTAAACCTGCCTCACCTCATGGCTTTGTTCCATAAAAGCTCTCTGAAAAGTGAGGTGAATGGGCTACCCACCTTTCCAGGTTCCACCTTCTGTCTCTCTTAGGCAGAAGCTTTCTCTCAATAAAATTTTTCTACTCAAACCTCCGCCGGTAATTCCTAAAATTTATTCTTTGATTTAGAGAACACAAGCTCGCGTTTTAAGTGGGGAGCCAGGCCTTGTTCTCCTGTGTCAAAATGAAAAGCAAATCAGCCTACATGCTTGACAAGATTTTAGGGGAGAAGAAATGCAGATGCATTTTCTAATTTGATTCCAGAATGAAAAACTATGTCAGCCTCAGTAACACACCCATTAATTAAAATATTTTTACTTTATCCAAGTTCTGTCTTTATTTTCTTCATAATCTGAGCAGAGCACAATTAAAGTCTGAAAAATCTTCTCGTATCCATATTTAACAATCAGTCTCCTTTTGTTTTACTTCCATTTTCCCCTTTGTGCATAAGCTTCTTTTCTTTAGTTTTCTCATTTTGTCAGATTTGATTGTTCTCTTTTCCTGGTGGTGGCTTTCCTCAAAGGTACAATAAACATTCAGTATCTGTTGTATTTAAAAGTAAGACACTCATAGCTGATTGACAGCTCTCTGTACAAAGTTGTTGATTAGAGGCCATTGCTTTAGGATGAACTACAATAAATTTGACTTTTATAGCTAGTTCCATAGTTTCTTGCTACTTGGATACGTTCTAGTTAGCTGCTTTTATACTCTGAAAAGACAGGAGAGAGGGAAAAACACTTCTACTCTTCACTCAGTCCTATTTATATCCCTAAGTCTGAACCTATCCCTGCTTGCAGTTTTAGTACTGTGTCTTTCTAGAAAACAAAAGTTGAATGTCCGAGGCTGTATTATGTGTGATGTAAGGTTCTGGGAGCAGAAGTTCAGTACAAGTTCTCACCCAGTCTTCTGTGCTCAGCTCCCCCATTTTACCTTTATCTTCTTCAGTAATCAAGTTTCCTGAACAGTGAAAACAACTCTTTTCTTGTCAATCCCACCCCCTGAAGGAATTCATTATAGATCATCTAAGGGAGAGTCTTACATCCTATATTGAAACTTAGCATCAAAATTGGCAGAGTTGAATCATGAAGTTTGAAATGACTTATATATTTTTCTTCTAATGATATTGTTGTTTTGAGCTACTTGCTTTATTATTTAGCATTGAAATGAAAAAGATAGCTATAATGGATAGCTGATTCAACAGTCAGTTTAATTGTGTTCTATCTCATTGAAACCTGAAAACTTGTGTACTATTGTATATGTTTAGTTTTAAATATATTTCAGCTATATATTAATGATGGAGAAACATTTTCTAAGTTCCTGTTTTTAAAAAAATTATGATTGTCCTAAAATATATTTTCTGAGTCATTGAAAAGATCTCTTTGCTGACAGCAAATAAGCTTAGACCTCAAAGATTTATTTCAGAAGTTAAAAGGTCCACTTAGGAAGTGAAAACCCACAATGCGCTAATGGAATTTAAACATAGCAGAATCTCTTTTCCTCAGACTATCTTTAACTGGAATGGGGATTGTTTCACAAAGTTTAAAAGCCTTCTTCAGTAAATTTCCACAAGGAAATCAAAGTAAGGACAAAGTTGTAACCTAAATTTTAGAGCTTTATTTTCCTGTTGGATTTTATGTGATAGTGTCGTATTCATTTTATCTGCGGCATTGCTCTCTGCAACTTGATTTTTGGAATAAAAGCAACATGATTGTATGTTTTAATATTGAAAGTCAAAGAGGACTCTCAGGAAAAAAAGATATATGAACTTTTAGATAGAGATATCTAAATTTAGAAATTTGGGTAAAAAATAGCCCAAGAGGCTAAAACAAAAGAACAAATAATAAACACTGAAAACAACATATTTTCTTATAATACAATAAGTCTTAGTTTTTATTTTTTAATTGACTTTCCTTGGTCCCTATGTAATGTATAAGGTAATGCCATTGCAAATCACTAATAAATAAATAAAAGTTAATTAATTAATTAACTAAAAGAAATTTTTTTTCTCTCCAAATAACATGCACACTGAAATTTCTTTCTATCTATATTCTATTTTCTAATTTTATGTCTCAAACTCCAGACTGCAGGTTTACCAGTGCCAAAAAAAACAAAAATGTTTAAGTAGGTGGAAAAGTAACAGGAAAAAACATAATTAAGGTAGTAACAATAGAAAACTGACTTATTTACATAATCTAACTCCCACTGGAAAAAGCTGCACCAGAACACAGCATTTCCTACAGTTCCTTGTTCATCAAACACCCTTTTTCTATAAATTCCAAAACAGTTTTAAGCTATGGATTTCCTCTACCCATTTTCATTTACTTCTTCTGGACTTCAATTTTAGTGCTTAGATTTCTACTTTAATTTCTACTTTTAAATTTCTCAGTTCATTCAAGTGGGTCTAGGTTATGCTATGATGACAATAGCTCAACATTTTAATTGAATTAACAACTTATGGTACCTGGAGATCAACATATACTTTGACAGTCAATGCAGAAATCAAAGAATCAGGGAGAAAAAGGATCACTGGCTTCCATCAGAGCCAAAGCAACAAGGCTTGGTAGTACAAGTGGATAGGGAAGGCATATGTGCATATTATGTGCCCTGAGCTTCAGAATGACCAGCTTTTGGAAAGCAATAACTAACACTTACCAAATTTCATTCTTTCCTTTTTGTTTTTACCTGGCAGTAAACTTTAAAAAAAACTAGTTAACGTATATTACATTAATTGTTTTTTTTAAAAAATTATTTTTGTAATTATTTCAATTTTAAAAAATTTATTATTAACTAAGAAGCCTAAAAATGTATCCTTGGCTAAATTAGTATTTAGGAACCACTAGAATAATTTTAACTTCAGTCTTATCTCCATCCTGCCTGAACAAATTAGCTCTTAGTAGTTCTGCAGTCTCACAATGTTTTCTTTAAATGAAAAATTCAAAACAATAATACATACTTATTTTAAAACAATAATTTCCTCATGGAAATAATATATAATTGCACCATGCTACCTTCTTTTCCACATGACATCAATTCTAGTGTATTTTACTCATAGTATCTCTTATATTTTTGTATGTCTTACAAAAATATTCTGTTTTTTATTTTTTTCTTTCTGTCAATTTATATTCTTTCTACAACATAACAGAGACTTGGTAAAACTCATGTGTACAGTACATAATCTATATTGTAATTAAATCATTCATTCATACATTCAATAAGAACTTCCTGAGAAATTAAACTTCTAAATAAATGATGACTCATCATAAATGTTTATTCTTTACTGGATAATTTCTATTATCCTATAAAGATGCTATGTATCTATCTTTGCATCAATATGTATCAGGGTTTTCTCTTTACATTTCTCAAGCTGGTGCTGAAATTCTCTAATTTACTTCATGATCATTTTAATCTTTTACTTACCATTTTATTGGCAATTGCTACCTTGTCTTATTTGTGTGTATTTTGTAAATCCAAAGAAAAGACTATTTATTTATATTCTTCTTACTGCTAACCAATCACCATTAATATTTTTATTGGTAATATGCTATGGTCATGTTGAGAAGAGTTAAACAATTTATTGTTTCCACATTGTTCTGCCATCTTCTTCCATTTCAAGCCAAATGTCTAAATTTCTATGTTCTGGGTGATGAAATTTGCTCTTCTATCTTTTATCTATGTGTCTCTTACCCTGATAAATGTTTCTGTATTGAGCACTATAACTGATACTGTTAGTAACTGGGCAGACTTGTTTTCTCATTGTTGTATTTCCCAAATTCTTTTGGCTATTTTTGGACACTTGTTCCTTGACAGAAACTTGAAAACTGCACTATAGATATAACTTTAAAGTACAAAATTAAGTAAAATGAAATATTTGGAGAATTTTACAAGAAACACAATGAATCTTATCAGTTTAAATTTATCCTATTACCTATGTTGCATCCTCTAATCCTTGAAATAGTTCTCCCTGCACCTTTTTCAGATTTCTTTAATATGTTGTCATCAGTTTTTATAACTTATAATAACTTTAACACATATGAAAAAGTTTTATTAAAATCTTATGACTGAGTGTTGAATTTTATTACACATTTCCAACATTTATCAAAGTCATATGACCATCACTCTTTAATGTATTATACATTGAAACCTAATCATCATTTTGAGAATTTTGAAATATATTAACATCATAGGTGCTTTCCCATATATAATAGCCACCTTTTGACTATAAACACATGTAGGGAATTTTTGCACCAACCAAGATGAGACTTTGCAAGTTTTTCAGGGAATTGCTGTCTGTGTAATAGGGTTTAATTTTCACTAAGCTGTTAGTTCTGCCGTATTTGAGTTCTCCAACCCAATTCTGCCTTAAGCATGCTCCAAGCTTTTCCTTCTGCCCTTCATGCTTCATTATATACAAGATCTATTAGGCAAAACCTCACATTCCCCAAGTCTGGCAGAAAATCCTCTGGCTAAAAACTAGCTCTAGTATTCACTTACATTTCAAGATTTTTGCTTTAGTTTCATTTTTATTCCAAGCTTTTTTTGTTTTCTTTGTTTTTACTTTTTTCAGACAAGGTCCCACTTTGTAGTGCAGGCTGGACTTGAACTCTCTATGTAGCCCACGTTAGCCTTGAACTCACAGCAATCATCTTGCTTCTGCTTCCTGAATGCTAGGATTATAGGTGTGAGCCCAGTATTGCGATATGGTGGTACTGGAGACTGAATTTGGGACCTTATACTTGCCAGGCAGATGCCAAAACCACCGAGCTAAGCTCCCAGCATGCAAGCATATTTCTTCATTGTACTTTCTCAGCATGTATTGAAATAGTATTTTTAACTTTTTTTCAATATTTACTTTATTATAATTAAAAGGTTCCTCCAGATCTCTGATCTTGCTTTTGGCAGTTATGCAGTTCTAGAAAATGAAAGACATTACATCTGGCTTTACTACAAACATCACCTAAAAATATATCTGTTAAGTACCTTTAAAACATAGTAATTTTTTTTTTTAATTTGGGTGCTTATTGAGCAAAATTTCCAAAGTGGCTATTTTCTTGTTCTTGAAAAACATCCTTGTCTTTGTTACAAGTTATCACTTGAAGTCATTCTCTTTTTCTCTTTTGATTTTGAGACAAGATCTCTTTTTGGAAGTTCAGGCTGCCCTGAGCTCATTGTGTAGCCTAGGAAAGCCTAGATCACACAGCAATTCTCTGGCCTCTGCAGCTTGAGTGTTGGAATTACAGGTGTGAGCCACCATGCTCAGCATTGTGATATGTGGTACTTGGGATCAAATTCAGGACCTTGCACTTGCAAGACAGATGCCAGAACCACTGAGCCAAATCCCAGCCCCTTGAAGTCACTCTAAATTGCTATTTCACCTTGCTCCTACTATCACCTCATCAAGCCACACTCATCAGGAATTTCTCTCAAGACTACTTGCAAACAATTAATTTTTCTGTGTCTCTTTTGCCTTGTTACTGTTTGAGCCTCCATCATTTCTTACATCATATCATCCAAAAGCCTTTTTTGCTTTATCCTTTATTCCCTCAATCTAGTCTTGGTGTAACAGCTGGAGGTGAGCAATAGGCACAAATTCGATATCGCTTTCCTCTTTTTAAGATGTCCCAATGACTTGAGCAATGGAAATAACTTTATGTGTCTCACCATTTACAAAGTACATCTAAGGCTCTCTATCTGTGGCTTGGGTTAGCCCTCCCAACCTCATTTGGTGAAAAATATCCTCTGCCACAGACTTTCAGTGTACAAGCTCTAACATGACCAAATCAGACTTTCTTCCTCTAAAAACTTTTTTTTTTTTTAAGGTTTTTTGAGACAGGGTCTTGCTTTATGGTTCAGGCTGGCCCTGAGTTCAGCCTCCAACTCACATCACAGCAATCCTCCTGCCTCTGCCTCCCGAGTGCTAGGATTACAGGCATGAGCCACCACACCTGGAACTGTGGTATGTGGTACTCGTTGCTGCTGGGCGTGAGTTTCCATGCCCAGTGTGGTATATGGATACCGGGGATCGAACACAGGTCCTTGTGCTTGCAAGATAGGCGCCGGAACCACTGAGCTAACTCCCAGGTCCCTAAAAACTTTTAATTTTAAAACACTCCAATACTCTTCAGCTTCTAAAACACAACCCTAGAAAGTAGATTTCACTCCTTAAACCTGCTGCTTAATATTTCCTACACTTCTGTGTGCTGTACATTAGTCTTCAGGCTTCTCTTACATGTATCGTACTTGTCATATTTCTAAAATTTATATTGATCTTCTGTAGTTAATTAACTCATTGTCTACTAGATACATTCCAAGAAAGTCTATTTATATTTGATTCATACTGTGAATTACAATCTCCAGGACCTCACAGTGTTTTCTAAAATTATGAAATTTGTCAGAGCATGTATGCTTGTCATTGTGTGTGTTTCTTGATAGAAGTTTATGTACACATATATGTATGTGTGTGTGCATAAAGCAATATATGTGTAGTACATTTTTATCCCTTTTTTAAGAATACACCAAAAGATTTAGTCTTTTTTTTTATAATGCTGTTTCATCTCTGATTGGAAATTTACTTTATTGTAGTATGAAATACCCTAAAAATCTATTGAATTTTATAAATCTAGATTATTCTACAAAAAATATCTTCACATTTTGCTGACATCAGAGTATATAAAGTTAATTTTTGCAAATATTCTCTTGCACCTTTTTACTAGATATCTTTTTTGCTGACTCTGCTTTGCATGTTCTCATTTCCTTGTGTTTTCTATTCTAGACACTGTTAAGTTTGAACCTATATGTGCAGGTTGAAAGCCTTAAATTTTGTATTGATATAGTGTAAACAAGTGAAACAAAGGTGAGAGTTATCTTTGTTTGATGTTACTATTTACAGCCCTTTTACTACATGCCACATATTAAACAAATGGATAATACTAGTATATCGTGAGTCTCCTTATGATATTTCAATTATGACACCTCAGCCATAGTACTGGCTTTTATCTTGCATTAATTCTACCTGTATTTTAAATGTAAATGTATGGGATCGAAGAAAACTTTTTCTTGATGTCATGGTTCTTTACATAGAATTAAAAGTTTCTTATTTATATTCTTCTGTGCAGCACTAAAGTGAGCATGGTTCCTGCGATCAAATCCTTCCATTTGAATCAGGGCATGGCTTTCATCCCTTCTCCGTCTTTCCATCGTGGTCCCTTGTGCTGCTTCTCATTATTAGCTTCTCATATGAAATGTAGCTACGAATATTTGTATATGTATTTTCTTTGATATGTTTATATTGACCTGTTGTGTATATACCAAGGAGCAAACTTTCTTCACCAAAAAAATATATTTTCTGCTTGAGTAGATTTCTTCAAACAATTTTCCCCCCATTATTACTATTTTATACACCTCTCTGCTATCTGTTATTCTACACTCTTATTTTCATTTTAACATCCTGGAAGTTGGGTAATGATAGTATTGGATTTTAATTTGTCTTTTCCTCAAGTTAATGAGGGTGAAAAGCCTTTCCGTAGGTTGATTGGGCATGTTCATATGTCTGTCTGTCTTTATTTATTTATTTATTTTTGATACTGGGGATTGAATGGAGGGTCTTTGTGCTGATCCCAGCTTTTATTAATTTTTAAAAAACTGAAAAATGGTATTGTTAAATTGCCAGTGGCTGATCTAGAGCCCGCAGTCCTATTGCTTTCAGTCTTCTGGAGTACATATGTATGAATTTATAATTGCTACCTATCTTTCCCAGGTTGGGAAGATAGCCTGCTGTTTTCATCAGGGAGATTTATTTTTCTGTCTTTATATTAATGTCTATTTTCCATGTATCATTAATCTTTGAACATAGTGTGAAGTAGAAATCATAGTTTTTTTTTCTTTTACATATATATTCAGTTCTCTCATGACCATTACTGAAAAGATCAGTTTTTCACATTGGAAGGAATTATTACAAGAGACTATATACTTGTGAGTCTATTTCTACCTTTTCTTTTATCTTTCATTGATTGATTTTCTCTATATTTATGATAAAACACTAAATTACTGTAGTTTTGCATTTTTGATTATGATACTGTAAGTACTCACCATGTATTTGTTTTTCAACAGTTAGACTTTTGTAGTTTCTTATTTAAGTGTAATTTTCATGCATGAAAATGTAAAGGTTTAAAATTCTCATCCTACTGAATTCAGCCAATTGCATATATTTACCTCAGAATCACCTGGCACAAGATACACAGGATTGTTGTTATATTACCTATGTTATTTTGATACAAATCTACTCATTTTATTATATTTGTAAAATCAAATGATTTTTAAGAATGCAGCTGCAATAGTATTTTTTTCTCTTAAAGGTTTTAACTAAAATCTGTTTCTGATATCAACATTTGAAAGACTCCGTCTTTTAAAATATGCCCCATTCCCTGGGGGCAAGTTTTCAAAATTCATAGCCAGAAAGACCCCATACATATCCAACTGTTCTCAAAATAATTTTGACTTTGGTTAAAGTGGAGATTTTTCACATCTCTCCGCTCTCAATTGTAACATTTTATAGAGAGATTAGAGATAGGAAAAAATATACTGACAATCATAGAATTATAAATGCACGTAAAGACATCTGTCTCTGCCCACTTTCTTCACTTGTACAAGCCAAGTGAAGCCCAGAGGATCAACTTGCAACCAGAGAAGGCCCCGGAGTCTTTATACTGTGCTTCCTTCTCCCCTCCCCTTCCTTCGCTCTTTTTGGGCTTACGCAGTTCCTATGGTGAAGAAGGAGGCTCTCTTAGCATCTTTTTTTTTTTTTAAATTTTAAATTGAAATCTTTATTGGTACATTACATATACAAATCATGATTGCATTCAACAATGAGAATTTGTACCAGTATATGATACAACTTAATTCTCATTTTTTCCCGTAACCCTACCCACGCTACCCCCCATATACATAAACTTTGTTTCCTTTCTTTTGTTATAATCTCATAATTTTCCCCCTTCACCCCATTTCACTTTGAGTATTTTCTATTTCACAATATATAACATACATTCTAGAACTCATTTACATCTTTATTTTTCTCATTTAGCATCTTGAGGTAATTTCTCAAAGCACCACTAGCTTTGCCTTTCCTTTGCTTTCTGAACACTCCCCTGATCCACTTCCCCAGGCTCCCCCTTCTTGCATTCCTTCACGTGTCTCTGATTCAGTTTTAGCAACATCTACTCAGCTTCGCTAGGTACAACCCTATGATAATATTAGTGAACGCTCTGGCCAGGGAGCTTCTTCCCTTCTAAGTTATCTCACTTTTATTTTGTAGCACTGTTTGTGTCAAATTTATATATTTTATCAGTTTTAGATTTTAAATTCCAGTGTTCTGCTCTATGCTTTTCCTTGCTTTTTCTTTATTGTTTTCTTTATTTCCTGATTATTTGTTCCTCAAACATAGCTAATGTATCCTATATTCCTCTTAACTTTTAGTCACTAACAGCTCTTTTTCTATGTTCAATTGGTGGGTTTATTTGTTTGTTTGTTTGTTTGATTTTTTAACTGTACTGGGGATCAGACTCAGGACCTTGTACTTGCAAGGAAGGTGCAAAAATTTGCTGTTTCATCTATTTTTGTTATGATTTTTTAAATCATGAAAATTATATTCTTCTATTTGTTTCCAGTTCTCTAACAAAATTTCTCATTGTACTGTCTTTCTTTTTTTTTTCTTTGTCATACTTTACTGTACTTCACTACTTACTATCATATGTGGGTCTTTCTGCCTAATTTTATTGTCATTTATTTTCCTTGGTATGTTTTCTTGATAGGCTGGCTTTTTAAAAATCATTCATGGGACACTTTGCACCAAAAATAATACAGCCTCTAAACCACTCATGCTCTCAGGACTGTTCTCTCT
>PVIR01026325.1:0-24043 GCA_004026965.1 Petromus typicus | reverse complement strand
AAAAAAAAAAAAAAAAAAAAAAAAAAAAGAGAACGTGCTCCCTATAATTCCTCTCATTGAATCAGTGGAAGCAACAGGCAGAACACTAAAAATACATTCCTATCCTTCCCACCCAGGCTGGAACCAGGGGAAGACTAGAGAGAATCCAAAGCTCTGCCCACTATACAACAGTGACAAGGAGACTCCTCATCAGGGATGTCAGTAAAGCCAAGTCAGAACCTGGACTTCTACCCTGGGAAGAGTGAGGTCCCCTCATTTGGGTCCTTCCTCTGCCAAAGCACTTTTAAAGAAGGCAGCAAAACTAGACTCACAGGTTCACAGATTTAGCTGGGTGTGGTGGTGCACACCTGTAATCCCAGCACTGAGGAAGCTGAGGCAGGATTATTATGAGTTCGAGGCCCACCTGAACTACATAGCAAGACATTATCTCAAAAAGACAAAGAGCAGCAACAACAATAGAAATTCACAGTCTTATAATATCCAACATGTCCAGGTCCCAGCTGAAATTCACTAGTTGTACTAGAAAACCAGGAAACTCTCAACTTGATGAAAAGACAGCAATCAGTAGATGCCAACACTGTGATGATAGAAATGTTAAGGACTATCTGATAAAGGTTTTTTAAATTATTATTAGTAGTAGTACATGTTTGCAATATATAATAATTACATTCATGGTAGAGAATTGGTAAATGGACGAACAGATTTCAATTCTTTTTTTCCCTTCCACTCCCTTTTATTTCTCCAGAATCATATTTGTTTATCTTATAAGACCTAATAAAGTAAATTATCATGTATACAGATTGAAAATAGGACTAATAGGCCAAATAACATATAAACAAAGAATTTAAAGCAGCCATCACACACAGGCCTCAATAAGAAATTACAGGAGTCCTTGAAATAAACAAAAAGACAAAGTGAAAAACTCCAGAACATATAAAGACCCAAGAACAAATTTTAGAACTAAAGAACACAATAATCAGAAATAAAAATTTGACAAATGAGCTCAACAATAGAATAGCCCAAAGGCGGGAGGGGGGAATCACTGAACTTAAAGGCAGAATGACAGAAATAAATATGAACAAGAGAAAAATGGGTGCAAAAAGAAAGTCTCAAGGGACTGTGAGACTTTAACAAAGATTTAACATTGTATCATTAGAATCCCCAAGGGAGAGGAGAAAGGGTAAAGTTAGAAATTACTCAAAGCATAGCTGAAAACATCTTGGATTTGGCAAAAAGACCTACAGATTCAAGAAACCAGGCAAACCCTAAACTGGATCAACATAAATCCACACCAATTCACATTACAGTAAAACTTTAAAAAGATTAAACAATTATACTGTCTTGCAACTTGAGTATTTTTTCTTTTTAAATTTTATTAGTACAATAAATATATTAGTGACCTTTCACTACTGTTAAGCTACATAGCAAATGATGTCAAAATCTCAATGACGTTCAACAGTGGTTATATCTGACTCATGTGATACGACTTCACTTCTCAAGTCCCAAGATGAAGAAGCAACCCACATGTCAGTCTCACAGCAGAGATACATGAGTAACTGCTGCACTGTAAGGACTCTTAAACTTTCTGCTTAGATGTGGCTCCCAAGCCCATTTAGAATACACTGACCAAAGTCAAAGCACACAGCCAAAACCATTGTCACTGGAGAAACAGATTATTCATTCTAATCGGAGATAAATGTAAAATCATATGGCAGTATGCATGCCAAATCTAAATATGAGGACAGAGTGAAGAATTGGAAGCAATTATCAAATCTACTACAACCTGTACAATTAATTGACCATATTCATTTTCTTCTTGGTTGCCCCCCAAACTGCATCTGATTATTACAGGAGATGTTAGATTTTTCATTCAGCTTTGTGTTCTAAGAATGAAAGACAAATTGTTTTACTACTCTCAACATGGAGTGGTTGAAGATGAGCAGAAACACAATAAATACACCCAGTTTTAAAATGGGAGGTGGCCTAGTTTGGGTGAGAGGCAACCAAGAAGACTTCCCAATGCAGGGGAATGAACAGTTGCTCAGTGGAATGAGCAATCATGAGATGAATCCGTGCTTGTACTTTGGGCTGCATTAGGGAAAATTTTTATAGTGAATTTTTAAATGGCTGCATTTAATTGTCTTTACAGCCATGTTCATGTTACTTGGAGTTTGAACATTTGTAAAGAACATAATAATAACAAAAGCCTAACTAAACAGGATTCTAAATTAAGAGGAGAGGAAATTGTTATTGTAATAGAAACAAATGGCTCAAGGACACCTTACTTGCATCCCAACCCCCAACCCCTCCAGCCATCCCAACCACAGAAAGTTTGCTTCGATTTTGCTATTTCAAGTCACTTTTGACTGTCAGATTTGGGTGAAGTCCAAAATTCAAGGGTGATGTTCTGAGTCTATAGTATAATTGAAAAATATGGAAACTGTTTAAGAGTTTACTATAGTAGATGGCACATTGTCCTCAAAATATTTAATTCGGACACTTATTTCATTATGTTTGTGAGATAGTTCTGAAAGATTTCTTCCATGTCTTTAGTTGCACTGGCGTGTTTTCTTGATGTCCTGAATTGATGCAAAATTTTAACTTTTTTCACACTGTTTTTTCAGTTCATTACTATATGTTTGCATTACACAATGACATTGTTTGAGGAGAACTATATATAACATCTCAGTTCTCTTTTCATCCCTTTTCCTATTCCTATCTCTGGATTTATTATTTCCTACTTGAAAAAGAGCTCCCTATTTTCTATTGCCTATTTTTTATTTTGCTATTCATTTAAATTTTGGGATTCTGTGGGCCAGGAATTTAACTCAAGTAGTACCACACCTACCTTGGAAGCACAAGGGCCTGAGTTTAATCCCCGGTACCACCAGAATAATAATATAATAAAATAAATGTGGGGTTTCTCATATAAGAGAAACCATGTAATATTTAAACTTGTGTGTCTGATTAATTTCACTAAACACTGTCGCCTCAAAGTCCATCCATTTATCTACAAATGATTCAAACTCATCTTTCATGGAAGAATAGTTCTCTTCTTGCTTGTAACTACATTTTGTTCACCCATTCATCTGTTGATGGACTTCTGGACTGCTTCCATTATTTAGCTGTTAGGAATTATGCTGCTATAAACTCAGATGTGCATGTATTGCTATAACATGTCTTTAACTCTTTCAGGAAGATACCCAGAAGAATAGCTGAGTTAAATGGAATTTCTAGTTTTTGTTCTTTGAGGAAACTCCATGATGATTTCCATAGTGATTATCCTAGTTTACATTCCCACCAGTAATATAAAAGAGTTTCTTTTCCCCCAATTCTCCCTAGCATTTGGTGTTTGATTTCTGACAATAGACATTCTTTCTGGAGTAAGAATCTTAGTGTTGGGCTGGGGATGTAGCTCAATGCTGGCATTACCTGCCTTGCAAGTGTAAGGTTCAATCCCCAAGAATCTTAGTGTTGCTTTAATCTGGTTTTCTCTCGTGGCCATGGATATTGAACATTTTTTTGTGCATTTATTAGCCATTTGTACTTCTGAGGAGTATCTATTCATCTCAGTTGCCCACTATTTGATGGGTTTTTATTTAGAGGGATCTAACTTTTCGAGTTCTTTATGTTTTCCAGATATTAGTCCTGTGTCTGGGGAATAGCTGGCAAAACTTTCTCCATTCTGTAGGTTGTCACTTTACTTTGTTGATTGTTTACTTGGCTAAGAAAGTTTTTAGTTTGATATAATTTCATTTAGTGATCCTTGGTACTGTTTCTTGTGCCACTGGGGTTCTGTTCAGAAAGTCTTCACCTATACCAATGTCTTCAAAAGTTTTACTTGTTTTAATTTCCAGTAGATTCTAACATTTAGATTTCAGATCCATTTTGATTTTACTTCAGTACATAATGAGATACATGGCTCTAGACTCAACCTTCTGTAAGAGGATGGCCATTTTTCACAGCAACATTTATTAAAGAGACTATCTTTCCCTCAATGTCTATTTTTTGTTCCTTTAAATTCTTTTATTGGTAGATGTTTGCAGTTACATGCATTTTACATTTGGGGAGTGGGTACACATACATAATACAGCTTTTCTTTTTAATCCTTTTTCCTCCTCTCCTTCTTTTTCTAATTTCCCTGGCCCTCTTTTCATTCGTATTTATACTATTAATCTTAGTTCAAAATGTACAGCATATGTCCATGTTCACTAAGGTTACTAAAATCCTATACATAGCATATCCTAACTCTATTTTCCCATCCACTCTCCCTCACCCTGGAGCCTTGGTTCTCTGGACCCCATCTGATGTGCAAGAGAACCACCCTTTTGTCTCCTTTTATCCTTCGTTTTTCTCTTAATTTTTACTTTTCCTTACTCAAACAAGAGATATCACAGTATTTAAGCTTTTGCATCAGATTTCTTTCACTCAACATTATATTTTCCAGGTGCATTCATATTGCTACAAATGTATCAAATTTGTCCTTCTTTTACCTGAGTAGTACTCCATTATATATAGATACTACATTTTCTTTATCCAGTCATCTGCTGATAGGTATGCAAGCTGCTTCCAGGATATAGCTACTATGAATTGTGCTACATAAACACTGAAACATATCTGTCACTATAATATGGCATATTAAGCTCCTTGCAGAAGATGCTTAGAGGGGAGGTAGCTGTTTTATATGGAGTTTCTAATTTTAGTTCTTTGAGAAATTTTCAGTTTTTCAGAAAGGTTTTACTATCTTATATTCCCATAATGTAGGATTCCTTGCTCACCACAGCCACACCAGCCTTTCTTATTTTCTAGTTTCTTGATGATTGCCCTTATTCATGGAGTAAGATAGGATCTTAGCATTCGTTTAATGTCAGTGGCGTTGAACATGTTTTATATATTTGTTGGCCATCCTCTGTGAAGTATCTGTCCAATTCACTTACCTGTTTCTTAACTGGGTTTTTTATTTTAGGAAGTCTTAATTCTTCGAGTTCTTTATATATTCTAGATATTAGTCCTCTAAGGAGTAGCTGGTGAATTTTTCCTGCACTCTGTAGGTTGTCTTCTCACTTTTTAAATTGATTTTTTTGCTATACCTTGTTGAGGAGTTTTGCATCTGTATTTATTAAACAGATTAGCCTGTAGATTACTTTTTTGTTTGAATCCTTGTCTGGTTTTGGTAATGCTACTTTCTAGGTATGGAATTTGGAGTAATATTTCCCTTTTTATTTCATTAAAGTTTGAAAAATATTGGCATTAGAGCTTCCTTGAAGTTCTTTAGAATTTAGCAGTGAGTTTATCAAGACCTGGGCTTTATATATTTGTGATCATTTTGTTTGTTAATTTATGCTTCAATTTCATTTACTATTATTGGATTATTCAAGGATTTTGAATCTTGGTTCAGTTTTGGCAATTCATACATATATAGGAATCCATTTTTTCTGATCTCACCAATTTATTAATGTATGTTTGCAAAATAGTTGCTAAAAATCTGGATTTTGACAGTTTCTACTGTGATTTTCCCCTTTTCACTTCCAACTGCATTAATTTGGGTCATTTTTTCTTTTGGTAAGATTGGCTAAGGGTTCATCTATTTTGTTTGATCTAAGAATTAGCTCTTTTAAGATTAATTCATTCTTTGTGTTTTTTTGTTCTATACTTCACTGATTTCTTCTCTGATCTTTAATATTCTTTCTTGTACTTCCTTTAGATTGAATTATTCTTGTTTTTCTAGGACCCTGGGGGTGCATTACTAGTTTATTTGAGCCAAATCTATTTTTCTGATTCAGGCATTTATAACTACAAGCTTCCTTTTTAGGACTGCTTCCATTTTATTCCATAAGCTCAGATGTGTTGTTAGCAGTATTGTTAAACCCAGGAAATGCCTTATTTTTTCTTGATTTCTCCTGATACACTGATTATTCCAGTGTGTGCTGTTCATTATCCATGCATTTGCATAATTTCTGGGGTTAGTTTTATCCCTGATCACTAGTGTCATTGTATACGCTCTGATAATATGCATAATGTAAACTTAATTCTTTTTATATTTACTTAAACTTGATTTACAGGCTAGTATGTGGTTCATCTTGGAGAAAATTCTATGTGCCCCTGAGAAGAATGTGTATTATTGAGTGGGACATTATAGATATCTATTAAATCCATTTATTTGAAATTTTGGTTCAATTCTAATATTTGCTTATTTTGTCTAGTTGATCTATTTGTGATAGTATGGTACTGAGTTCACCCAATACAACTACATCAATTTTTGTCTGATCTTTATGTCCAGCACTGTCTGTTTTATGATGCTGGATGTGCCAATTTCGATGTGTATTTAACTGTTCTTTTTGTAGAATTGCTTCCCTGAGCCAATATACAGTGATTTTCTTTGCCTCTTCTGATCAGCTTTGGCTTAAAGTCCTCTTTGTCTGAAAATAGGATAACTACTGCTTCTTGTTTTGGGGTTCCCATCATATGGAATATGATTTTTTAAATTTTTTTTAGTCTATCAATTTATTTTTGGGTTAAATGTTTCTTGTATACAGCACACTATTGAATTTTTTCTTGATCCATTCTGCCAATCCGTCTTTTGTGAAATAGAGACCATTCATATCGACTGTTATTACTGAAATAAATTGGGCTACTCCTATCATTGCATTATTTTCCTGTTGCTAATTCTTTCTTCCCTTTTACTTAATTGTTCATTATTTGGTGTACTCATTTGATTGGAATTTTGGGGCGAATTGTTAGTTTCATTCTGTCTTTCTAGGATATCCTATAATTTTTTAGAGTGCTGGTTTGTGGTCACAAATCTCTTTAGGTACTCATCATGGAAATATCCTGTTTCTCTATCAAATCTGATAGTTTTGTAGGATATATCAGTCTGGATTTGAAGATATATTCTTTTAGACTTTGAAACATTTCACTCCTGGCTGTTAAGTTTGTGTTGAGAAGTCAACTGTAATTCTAATGGTTTTTCTTTCTTTTTTTTTTAGGTTTTTTTTTTTTTTTTTTGGAGACAGGGTCTCGCTTTGTGGTTCAGGCTGGCCTGAGCTCAGCCTCAAACTCACATCACAGCAATCCTCCTGCCTCTGTCTCCGAGCGCTGGGATTACAGATGTGAGCCACCACGCCCGGCACTGTGGTATGTGGTACTGATTGCTGCTGGGGTGAGTCTCCACACCCAGTATGGTATGTGGTTACCAGGGATCGAACCCGAGTCCTTGCGCTTGCAAGACAGGCGCCGGAACCACTGAGCTAAATCCCCGGCCCCATGTTCTGTTTTTAAAGTACCTGTAAATAACGTCACAGACAACAGCACTATCTTTTAGTTTTGAGACTCCCACATTAGTCACTTTTGCTTATTTTCATTAGAATTTTTAATTTTAATTTTTAATTTCCTGAATTTCAATATGCTACCTTTACACAGACTCTATTTTCTATACTGCACATTTACTTGTTGTATTGTTTTATTTAGCTCAGCTAGCTTCTCATTAATACTATCTGTAGACTCATAGATCATTTCATTAGTTATTACTGAAAGATTATTTAGGTACATTCCTACACTTTGTTGATCTTTAAAAAAAAAAAAATCTCCTGTGTCATCTCAAATAATTCAGATGTGTGGTTTTGAAATTCTTCCTCCTCAATGCCCCATGAATCAGCTTTGAGGGAGTTGGGATTTTTGGAGACATTTTGTTGTACCACTTCTCATGTTTCTACTTTTGTATTTTTGTGCTGAGGCTTGTGGGCTGACTATAGTGGAAGAATTTGTTGCTAGTAGGGAGACCTCTTTAGTAATATTTATTTTTCAGTGGTGCACTCTGGGCAAGACTAAGTATAGGCCTTTGCTTCTGTGCCAGAATCCCATCACCTTCGGGTTTTGTTTGCTCTTTTCAGAAGAGAGTCTGCAGTTTATTTGAGTCAGTATCCACTGCCCTGGGAATGGGCCACAGTATTGTTGATGACATCAAGGCAATCCAGATATTGGCACACAGAGAAAAGCAACTGACAGCAACAACTATGTCATGTTTGCTGTAGCAATATAATCACCACACAATAATAACAGCAAAGATAGACTGTATATTGACACACCATAAGAAATAATAATGTGCAAGCCTTAACTACAGAAAAGAGATCTATAAACACTAAGACAAAATATCAACCTATAGTAAATATCTACTAAGTGGAACTTTATCTCATTAACAATAGAAGAGTAGTCACTAGTAATAGTATAGAGTTAAGTATCTAAAGATTCATAAAACTTAATGGTTATACCAATAAAGATAGAGTGGGTGGGGAACGAGAGAATGAGAAAAGTAAAAGTTGAAATATTAATCAGTAGAAGATGAGGAGAGAAAATTAAGATAGAGTATCCTCCCACAGAGTAAATGAAACTAATAGTATTAGATAACTGTAATAGGAAGAAATGAACAAGAAAAATCAAAAAGCAAACAGGAAAATGAGAAAGAAAAAGACATGAAAAAAAGTCAAATGAGAAAAGAGAAGAAAAAAAACCACAGCCCACCAAAACAAAAACCCAATAAGGAAAAAGAGAAATTGACTCAATAAAAAATTTCCTATGTCTTTTGAATGAATGGTTCCGTCTCGAAGTCTGCAGTGTTAAAATCCAGCATGTCACAATTTTCTCCACCTATCTTTACAGGCTGTGGATCTGAGATGCCCACCCTGCTGCAGGAGCCCTTTGTCCAAACACTCCAGCCTGTGCCAACCATTCAAATCAAGGCATAGCTTTGTTCATATGGGTAAAGAGCAAAAGTAACCACTTCTATGGTCTTTCCTTGATGTAGGCCCCAGGGAAAAAAGGTTCAAGCAGATTGTTGGATTTACGGTCAACATTCTAGAACCAGCCTCTTCTGAAAGCCACACGCTGGGCCTGGTTTCTTATTATAGAAGGCAGGACTTGTGGCCTTCATGGCTTGAATTTAAACTTCTCAGGGTGGTCTATGTCTAGCCTGCACCCTCTCTAGGGTTATCGCCGACCGCTGTCTCTCAGTCACTGTGGGAGGGTTACACAGGGAACTCTGAAGTGGCATTGTTCTGTGGCTTGGTCTTTACCTGTTTTCAGAATGGAGCCTAATTAAACACTCGGTGACACTATGATGGTTGCCGCTCTGGATTTCTCCAACTCTAGCTTGCTGTGAAGGGATCACTTTCAGAGTAAAACTATACGTTATTTTTGTTGTTGTTTTAGTTTTCTTTTTCTTTGAGACAGGGTCTAGCATTTGTAGTTTAAGCTGATCCTGAGCTCATCCTTGAACTCACAGCAATCCTCCTGCCTCTGCCTCCCAGTGCTGGGAAGAGAGGCATGAGCCACCACACCCAGCACTGTGGCATGTGGTTCTGACTGCTGGTAAGCTGAGTCTCCATGCCCAGCATTGTTGTATGTGAACTCAGGCCCCTGTACTTGCAAGGCAGGCACTGGAACACTGAGCTAAATCCCCAGCCCCACATACTGTTTTTATAGTTTACAATAGCCACGGTTTTCTGTGGGGTTAGAACTGCTACCAGGTCTCTTATTTTTCCCTGGGGCTGCCAACTCTCTAGGACTTCCCTCCTCTCCTAGGCATTAGCCTCACCTTCACTTATGTTTCTCTCCCAAGACATTGACCTCATCCATGTCAGCTGGTCCCTCAGCTTAAAAAAAAAAAAGTATATCTTTCATGATCATTTTGATTTTGAGAAAAAGCCAGAAGTCACACTGTGCCAGATCTGATAAATGAGGCATATGGAACATTCTGTAATGTTTTTATAAGCCTGCCCTTCCTTTGGATGATACTCAGCAGCAGTGTTCACCATATTTTTAAGCACACCTTGTAAAGATTCACAGAGCTGCTCCAGAAAGTAGCAGAAACATAACTGTGCTTAAAGCAAAGGAGATTTTTGGGGGAATATTAACAGAAATATGTCTTTTATGGTAATAACTTTAAATATTCATCATTTTATTTTGATCACATCAAGTACTGCCTCAGAATCTTTACCATACATCAGTTTTGGAACATCAGGGTAAATGGCAAATTGTATAAAGTAATCAAACATGCTTTCATTTGGTTAGTAGCAAAGGTTGCTATGGGAAAAATAGGATGGTTCTGGACTGTTTTTTCAAGTATTTTATATTGTCGACAGGATAAAAAGCATAGAATACTTAATGAAAGTGAATACTGAGAAGTTAAGTGTTTCAAAGAACAAAAATGGGGCCCGGGATTTAGCTTAGTGGTTCTGGTGTCTGCCTGGCAAGCACAAGGTCCAGAGTTCAATTCCTGGTACCACATACCACAATGCCAGGCGCGGTGGCTCACGCCTGTAAACCCAGCACTCGGCAGGTAGAGGTAGGAGGATTGTCGACAGTTTGAGCCTAGCCTAAGCTACATAGTGAATTCAAGCCCTGCCTGAAATACAAAGTGAGACTGTCTCAAAAAAACTAAAAAAGGGGGCCGGTGACTTAGCTTAGTGGTTCCGGCACCTGCCTTAAAAGCAGAAGGTCCTGAGTTTGGTCCCCGGTAACCACATACCACAATGCTGGGTATGGTGACCCAGCCCACCAGCAATCAGTACCACATACCACAATGCCGGGCATAGTGGCTCAGGCCTGTAATCCCAGCACTAAGGAGGCAGAGACAGAAGGTTTGCTGTGAGTTTGAGGTTGGCCTGGGCTACATAGTGAGTGTGCCCAGGGCCAGCCTGAACTAAAAAGCAAACGCTATCTCAAAAAAAGTAAAAATGGAATAAAACATTATGCAATTAAAGTTTCAAAAACTATGACTTTTAATATAAATATACCCATGTACACACACTGCCTATTCTATCCACATATGGCCTAGTCACCTAACCATCTCTTCAAATAACAGAAAAATGTTCCTGTGACTGCATCCACCAAAGCCATGACAATGATTTCTTTTTTTTTTTTTGAGACAGGGTCTCACTTTTGTAGTTCAGGCTGGCCCTGAGCTCAGCCTCAAACTCACATCACAGCAATCCTCCTGCCTCTGCCTCCCGAGTGCTGGGATTACAGGCGTGAGCCACCATGACTGGCATTGTGGTATGTGGTACTGCTTGCTGGTGGGCTGAGTCACCAAGCCCAGCACTGTGGTATGTGGTACTGATTGCTGCTGGGCGTGAGTCTCCACGCCCAGTATAGGTATGTGGTTACCGGAGATCAAACCCAGGTCCTTGCGCTTGCAAGACAGGCGCTGGAACCACTGAGCTAAATCTTCAGTCCAACGATTTCTTATTTGGGTATTCTGGATAACTTTTTAAAAACTGTTCAATTTTCTCAAAGTTTTAATGTAGAAATTTCATCTTTAAGGGGCTTAATTTCTTTCAAATCAGAAAAATATATTTGTTTGGTTTTTTTCTTTTTATTTTTCAGAAAGAAAGGAAAAATTTAGTATTTTAGCCAATAGGTTCCTGGTACTGGTTTGGTGCCAAGGATGGGAAAACTACAACTAAGCAGGGAAAAGGCGTGAGTACCTTACAGCCTATATGTGGCTCCTCTTTCTACAGTTCTCAAAACTAAATGATTTTCAAAAGAAAAAAACTCACTTACACATCAGAAAATTAGAAAATGTTCTTATCATTTAATTAGAAATGTTTAATTCAACAATAGTCAACAACAAAGACATTCTCTACCATTGTTCACATCCACCTGACCAGAATCAGTACAAGTTCCAGTGAAATTTTTGCCATAGAATTTGCCAAAGTAACATCCTATTAGAATCTAACACTGTTAACATGGAATTCTTATTTTTTATCAATATACTTACTGTAGCAATATCTTAGAGACAGTCTGGGCTTCAGAGCCTTTGTCTGGAATCGTAGCCTTTTCTGTTACCTAGGGCTGACCTCAGCCATCACAAAGAGTTGGATAGTAGATGATAAAACCTAACCTATAACTACACTACTAAGTACAGTACAAACCTGTAATTACTTTTGGAAAAAGCCTGGAATGTCCTAGGTGTCAACTAGGAACACAGAGACTTTCCAGAAAAGTCCTTCCAGATGGGCATAAGCACTGACCCTGAGCACAATGTAATCCTTTATCTTTCTCAGTAATGAACAGGTAACACTGAAAGAATATCCCCAATACTCTTCTCTGAGGTGATGTGAGTTTGCTGTACTCTCTTCAGGAAGAATGGTTACAACTCAAAGCAGTTGGGCATGCCAGCCATTCCTGTAATCCTAGCACTTCGGGACACTGAGGCAGGAGGATTACAAATTTAAGCCCAGCCTGGGCAACGCAGTGAAACCCTATGTCTTAGTGGCTTTCTTGTTGCTGGTGACAGTATCTGATACCCATAAGTTAAAGGAAGAAAGTTTATTTTACCTCACAGTCTGTAGATGTTTCAGTCCTGTCAGCTGTTCCAAGGCAGGGTGGCATGGTAGAGGGTCATGGCAGAGGAGAAAGAGTACACAGCATGAAGTGGGAAGCAGTGACAGTTGCTTCTCGTTTCCCTTTTAATTTCATCCAGACAATAAGTCTCTTGGTTAGTGCCACCCACATTAGGCCCAAGGTGAGTCTTCTCTCTTCAGTAAATTCATTTTCTACACCCACAGCTTTGATAAACCAACCAGTGGACTAATCTGTTATCACATACCCTTGATGCAGTCACTCCCAAAAGCTCCACCGTTGAGCACATGAGCCTTTGTGGGGACATCTAAATATAAGACATAACTGTCACAAAATAAAAGACTGAGGATTAGTTCAGTGCAAAAGTCCTGGGTTCACCCTTTGTTACTAATATAAACAAACAAAAAACCAAAACACAAAAGAAACAAAAAGAGTATATTTCTCCAGGGAAATGAGGTATCCCTAAATTGGCAGAATTCTAAATTGGATACATACATTATTCATTGTTTACACACAATTTCTAACGTGGGAATACTGATTTTGTACACAAAAAATATTTCCAAATGCTCAGCATTTAGTTATCCTTACATTTCCTTCTTACATTCCCCACACAGAACATGGAATTCTTAACAAATTTGAAACAGATTTCAACCTACAAAGAAGCACAAAGAAATTTTATATAGTAAATAAACTTTATTCATCTGCTCCTCCAAGATGACACTGCCAACAGTCACAGATCTGCATACAATATTTTGTATTGACTATTTACAATTTACAGTAGTATTTTTTCCTCTGAAAAATATAAGTATAAAAGCTAAGTAAACAATGAGGTACTGCCATTTGGAATTTATCATATGTCATAGCTTAACGAACTAGTCTTTAGCAAATATTCAACAAATCAATCTGGGTAATAGTCAATTAAATGCTGCAATTTATTAGAAAAAATTCACTAAATTTCACCTCAAAATATATTGCACAGATTCTTAGAAAAGAGAAAAAAATCACCCTAAAAATAAATAAGGTGAGCAGTTTTTTAAAAAGAGGGATGACAAGAATGAAAGAATGGAACATTAATTGAGCCCATAAATCAGGTTAAGTTATTCAAAATATCTTTCAAACCATATAAAATTCTTTCCAACAGAAAAATGAAGGGAAAAGAAAAAACTATCACCATTTCTCCACTGATGAAATAAATCTATTTTAAAAGCAATCTGCAATATATCTATGGGCCAATTCAGACTTTTCTTTGTCTCTGGCTACATGAAGGGCCCTAAATGACAATTTCATTCTCAAAAAAGAACAAACATGAATAGTTTTCCAAGCAGCAGTTGCCCAATATCAGTCTCCCCATTTCTTCAAGATGAAGATCGGAGCCATGACTGGAAAACAAAAAGGAAGTGAGAATAAATACAAAATATGTGAAAATAAAAACCCAACCTTTTAAGGTCAACTTTTTAGATTCTTTTTTTAAGTTAAAATAAAACTGCATTTTGTGGTCTGAGGACTACAATAAAGAAGTAGAACTACTGTATTCTAAATATTAAATCCTATGTGGTGATTTAGCTCAAGTGGTACCACGCCTACCTTGCAAGCACAGGGGCCTGAGTTTTCTTCCCAGTACCACACAAAAAAATAAGTAAGTAAATAAATAAATAAATAAATATTAAATCCTAATGGAGTCTTCTGGAAATTAAGGTTCTTGCAATGATCAAACTGATCAAAAGTCAGCGATCCTGAGAAAAGGCTTTTTGAGGGAATTAAGAGTTGCAGCCTTTAACCGAAGTACTGAATGGTAGTTATAGAAACCTAGGAGTGCCATCCTCATATGGAAGGCTCCCACAAAGACACAACTATTCAGATTGGATTTGTAGGGGAGAAGAAGATCATCCCACTTTCCCAAGGTATTGATTTCCCAGAACCATATGCATAGCAGCAAAACACATTTACCATTTAAGTGTAAAAAGCTAAGCCTCACCTGGAATTAATAACTTTATTAATAAAAATAAAAATCTATGAAACACAAAGCCAAAAAAATCTACCTAAGACGCTGTCAGACTAGAATGCTGAAAGTAAGCAGTCTGATCAAGTATGAGGTTTAAAATGTTATAAGTAAGATTAATAGAGACAAACTTTCCATATATATTTAGCAGAAAGGAAAAAGTTTTAAAGTCTTCTCAATTTGGGGCCGGGGAGTTAGCTCAGTGGTTCCGGTGCCTGTCTTGCAAGCACAAGGACCCCGGTTCGATTCCCCGGTAACCACATAACAATACTGTGGAGACTCACGCCCAGCAGCAACCAGTACCACATACCACACTGCCGGGCGTGGTGGCTCACGCCTGTAATCCCAGCACTTGGGAGGCAGAGGCAGGAGGATTGCTGTGATGTGAGTTTGAGGCTGAGCTCAGGGCCAGCCTGAACTACAAAGCAAGACCTTGTCTCAAAAAAAAAACAAAAAACCTAAAGTCTTCTCAATTTGTAAATGAACAATATGATTCACTACTTATGGTACATTCAGAATAGTATTTTATTTATAAATAAATTTTATTTATAAATAAAATACTATTTTATTTATAAATAAAATCAAATGATGGTCCTAGGAATTTTAAAAATATTTTAAAAATCTGTTATATTTAATAATTCCTTTGTCAATTTTTATTTTGAAACCCTAGCTTGAGTTACTGAAAAAACAAAATTCATGAATTATTTGACAATGTGGCAAAATATAAGTGTTATAAAAAGTGAAAAGATTGGGAAAACTTTTCTAGTTTAGAAAAACATTGATCACGAGATGCAATGTATAACCTTTGAGGCTCCTAGATTTAAAAAATAATATGTAAAAGGCATCATTTGAAAAACTGGGAAAACTTAATATCATAAATTATATAACAGTATTAATTTTTTCTCTTTGAGGTTATTAGGAATTGAATCCAGGATCTAGTACATGCTAGGCTAGTATGCAATACCAAGCTAAACCCCTGGCCCTTGACATTATGTTAATATTACTTTGCCTGTGTGTGATAATTATAATGTAAATATACAGTATTATAATATAAGTATGTAAAAGTAAGGATAATGTAGCACAAGTATGTATTTCTTAAAGAAATATTTAAAGTACTGGTTTATATTTGGAGTTGTCAAATGCTTGTAAACACAGTTGCCAATAACTGCCAAATGTTACAAAGTGGGTAAATAAAAGGGTGTGTGTATGTGTGTGTGTGTGTGTGTGTGTGTGTGTGTGTGTGTGTGTGTGTAGAGAGAAATCAAGAAAGAGAAAAATTGACAAGATATTAATAACCAGTAAACCTAGGTACATGTAGATTCATGGTATCATTTTTTTCAAGTCTTATGTCTGAAATGTTTCAAAATAAAAGTTGAGAAGACAACTAGCTAATCAACAGAAATGTTACACAGTATACATTTATAGTGATAATATTTAACTTCAATAATGCAAGTGTGACACAGTATTTAAAATATTAAAAAGAAAATCTTAAGACTAAATTAAGTATGTGATTCTTTTCATATATTTATTATAAAACTAACCTAAGAGAACCATGTACTATACTGCTGCTCATTATCATGTAGACAACAGAATCAAGATAGTTCTAGATCAATCACATAGACTAGTTAAATGATACTAAAATCAGATTTGTAAGCATAGATAACTTTTAAAGATAAAAGCTTACAAGAAAGCTGGGCATGGCGGCTCACGCCTGTAATCCCAGCCAGCACTCAGGAGCCAGAGGCATGAGGATTGTCGTGAGTTTGAGGCCAGCCTTGGTTACATAGTGAGTTCAGGGTCACCCTGAACTACACAGAAAGACACTGTCTCAAAAAACTAAAAGGTGTATTTTGGCATTCTCAACTTTTATACTGTCAGCTGAAAATTGGTTGAATCAATAATCACAATCTGCAATTATGAAAAAGACCACTGTCATTCAACTTGTGATTATTGCAAACTAGAGGTTAAGAAAGGCATCTTATTTGTTTAAAGCAGTACCAAATCAAGCTAATCATAAGAATAAATGTGTAGGTAAGGGAAAAGGCTTTAAATGGTGAAGACAGTCAACTAAAACTTTTTAAGATGGTTATATTTCACTATAATAATGTGTTAATCAACACAGCCAAATCAATTACAGGAGACTTAGTATCTTCAGAACAAATGTGTTAGGTTCAACTGTATGATTCCAGAAGGTAATAAAATACTTATTTTTAAATAAACTTTACTAGTTCTCATGATTTTTAGTCTTGATTTTAATTAAGCCCTATAGTATTTAATTCTTGATTATATGAAATATCACTTTAATCTACAAAATTCATTTCTCTATCACAATGTACATTGTACATTTAACTTACTTAAATGTTTAGTCAATCCTCTGTGGATCTGTATATATTGCTTTGTTTTATAAGAAAAATTTTTCATAAAAGGATTTTTGATAATCACTGGTTTTTACAATGTTTATTTACAAAAAACTCACTTGAAATGACTTATAAGAGAAAATAGAAGCAACTGATTACATGATTTTAGAAAACAATGGAAATCTAGAGATCATGAGTACTAATGTATGTATTATTAATCTATGTATGGCAACAGAAAATAACTAACCCATAGCATAATCATATGTTCATTAAACAAAAGCCAAAGAATTCTAGTGAAATGGTTAGTATCATGCAACACATTTATTTTTTGCACAAAAGACACAAGACATATTCTCCACTCACCACATGCTAACTAAGCACAGACTGATGGTTTACTCAGAAGATACCACTGCGAGGTGAAGTAAACTACAAAGCCAGGAAGAAAAAAAGCTTAATGGGTTAGTTTTAAAGATTTAATTTAACACATACATTGTGTGTATGAACTTTACTGATTTAAAAAAATTATACTTCAAATTTTCTCAAATCTTTCCAAAGATGTAAAACTAAAGTATAAAGAACATGTAATACCCACTCTCCTTCCTAAGTATATATATTATATAGCTAAGTTTTTACTGAAAGTTTTAAAAATTTAAACAACATAATGACAGTATACTTCATGCTGGAAGTACATATTTAACTATTAAATATATTAGGAGTGATTATTTGTATCACAAAAAGATAATTTCATTGAAGTACAGATAACCTGTTTACTTTCAAAAGATTTTAAAAACATAGGAATAAATTTAAAATGTAATGTGTTGAATTCTCATTTCTAAAATCTTTCAACTTCATCAATGACTGTTCTTATTCTTTATGAATAATATCAAGAAAAGTTTCAGAAATGACCCAAATGAAAATGTCAATGTAAAGGAACTCAAATATAGTTTTCACTGAGGCAAACCTCAAAAAAATTTTATGCTCTGTTTTATGTTTGCCATAACCCAAATTCATTAATCAGATTCATGGCTGGCTTTCAAATGGAAGCATAAAAAACACAGATTGTTTATCAAGCTGAAACTATTCTTCAATAACAACACTAAACTCCAATGTATCATTTTAACTGTCTTATTCAATGTGAAGTTAGTTAGTAAAAGCAGTAAAATCAAAAGACACAATAGAAAAGAGCATTATGCAATACATATAACACAACTGGGTTAATACAGGAAAATCTCTAGAAGTATGCCAAACATGTATGGATATGCCCTGCATCTATTCTTGTAAATTCTAAAAGACTGAAAACCACCTAAATGAATGGAAGGAAAGGAAAATTGGAGAATTAGATTATGAGACATCTATATAATGCAATTCATCATTAAAAAGAATGAAGCAGATCATTTTGCAATGAGGTAGCATATAATGATGTAGTAAGGGAAAAATCAAACCACTGCACACTCTGGTTTTATAAAATAAAACAAATGATAAAGAAAAAAATCATAGATCTGTAATTATAATTACCAGTGACAACCCTGACTTGTGGAAACAGACTGGAGGTTAAAGATCATGAAGAACTTTCCGCATGTAGAGTTTCTGAACTACTCGCAACCTCAGTGATGTCATATTACCTTATTTGAATAATATTTGAGTCAAAACCATTTTATGACAAGGTGTGGTAGCATATTCACGTAATCTCAGCACTCAAGAGAATGAGGCAGTAAGATATCCATGAGTTTGAGGCCAACCAGAACAAGATCCTGTCACAAAAAAAAAAAACCCAGAACCAAAAAAACTTTTCATGATAACAAATGTGCATTTTTATTTTTCACTATGTGTCATTTTTACTTGAGAGTATTTTCCCAATCTGCCTTGCAGGTATCTTCTTGCATGCAAAAAGAAAAGTAAATCTCACAATGTAATGGAAAACTTTTGTACTTAAAAATGCTCAAAAGTTCTGATCATTTTTAAAATTAAAAAAAAAAAAAGAGAGAGAGAGAGAGAGAAAATTAAGACATGCACTACAATAATAGTCCAGGGTAAGGAATAATCAAGAACTAGACATAACAGGGCTGGGGTTTTGCCTCAGTGATAAAGCTCTTGTCTAGAACGTAGAAGGCCATGGGTTCAACCTCAAAAACCACTAAATATACACATACATACACACACACATACACAAAGAATCAGTGTGAAAGCAAAACAAAAGTCAACAAATCAACTGAAAAAAAAACAGTGGATAAAGAATGAAAAACTAACATTTTTATTAAAGAAGAAAATTTTTCTTTCATTGAAATCAAGAAAACTGACATGAAGGTTTATATCATTAAGTTTTACTACCCCTCTAAAGTGGGGTTTGGTAGCATTTGCCTATAATTTCCGTGTTCTAAGAGACTGAGGCAGGAGGACCACAAATTCCAGCCCAGCCTGGGCAAATTTGTAACTAGCAAGAACCTGTCTCAAAATTTAAAATAGGAACTGGAGATATAGCTCACTGTAAAGCCACTAGGTTTAATCCTTAGTAACAACAACAACAACAAAATGTTTTGCTAGTATTCTAATAAAACAAAATATATGTTATATTTGCAGGGAAACTGAAAAGGAAGTTTCTATACAACAAAGAGATCTCTCAATTCCAAGAAATGATTTGTCACCAAATTACAAAAACTTTCTTAAAGTTTGAAGTTGTCTTAAAGTTAATACAAGTCAATCACGCGTGGACCAGTTAGCTCAGCAGTACCGCAGCTGCCTGGCAAGTGCAAGTTTCTAAATTTGATCCCAGTATGGCCAAAAGAAAAAAGAATCGTGAGTCACTCTATCAGATAAGTACTAAGAATATCCTTGGGCTGATAAAACGGTGACTCAATTGATGAATTTACAAGTCATCTCAAATTGGATGTGTTTCTTCATGCTCATCATAACATTTCATACATCTATTTTCATTTTTAAAATTATACTCCTCAGGCATATCTTCATATATGAATATATATTAATTTATTCATATCTTCATATATGAATGAATATATATTAATTTATCCTTATATGTGAATATATATGAATTAAAGATTCCACAGGTCAACAACCATGTCTTCTGAATCTTCTGTTTTTCCGTATTACCTTTAACATCTGGAAGAGTAATTTGATCATTACCAAAAGATAATGAAGGATGAGGCTTTGTTAAAGGAAGTAGAAAAGTAGAATACTCTTTTTGGGCAGGTTAGCTTCTGATGTAAAATCATTTCAGGAAGATCAGTCTGCCATTGTTCTATCCCTATTTAGAATGAATATCACTCTATTCAGAAAGAGTGTAGTGGTTTTTTAAAAATATTTCTTGTTGGTTAAACTTAAAATGAAACTTTTTGTCTTTAAGAAGTTTTACATGGTTCACTATTTACATTTAATAATTTGATTAGTTTTTCATCAAAATAAATCAACCTAAGACAGCTTGTGGGAATGGAATGAAGAGCAATGTTGCCTTCTGCATTTATAAGGCGATGATTTAGTGTGAGTCTAACCTATACAGTAAATTATGATAAACTAGTTGAACACTAAGAGGAGAGTTTGCTAAACTCCAGCCTCAGGACAATAAGGTATAGAGAAGCCAAAGGATAACAAATAAGTAATTTAATCTCTTTTATATTATTTAAAAACATTTCTTTAAGTTGTAATGACAAAATCATATCCCAGACAGCCTAAACTTCATTAGAGATTTTTATTCTCTCAAAGACACAGCTATTCACTGAATGAAAGAAAATTTCTATTCTGAACGACTACATGCTTACACTATCAGATGCCTGTTATAATTTAAAACATTTTCTCTACTGTTAAATGGTATACATTATAGTGATTCATGTCTATATATTTATAAGTAGGCCAGGTATAGTGGCACATGACTATAATCCCAGCTACTTGAGAGGCTGAGATAGAAAGATTTTAATATGGAGCCCAACCTGACAACTTAGTGAGATTCTGTTCAAGATAAAAAAAGTAAAACAATGTGCTAGATACAGCTCAGTGGCAGAGTGCTTGGCTAGCATGCAGTAGGACCTACATTCAATCTCCAGTATAATACAATACACACACACACAAGGATTATTGGGACAAAGGCCAGGAATGTCAGGATCAACTTCAAGGAAGAAGAGATGGTCAGATTGTGCCTTGGGCACAAGGCTTCCTTTTGGACTTACTCCCTCCCTGCAAATTGTAAGAATAAAGGAACTTCATAAATGGCTAAATGCTGGAGGTGTTTAGCCAACAAGAGAAAAGTTTTCCAGCTAGGTTATCTCCAGATTTTCATGGAGCTCTATGGATCATAACCCAACATATCCTACTGAACAAGCAACCACTCAAGAGCAGGATTTTGGGGGTCAAGATAAGCAAAAATTCTTTTTAGGAAACACTGACTCTTAAGATACAATGAGATGCTCTGGGATTTACTTCTTAGAGACATACATTGTTCCACCACTAAGAAGTTGTTTGCTTGCATTAGTGAGAACAGAGGGGAGAAAATGGCACTGGATTATGATACAAGTAAAGAGATTAAGGGGAAGGTATGGAGGGCTCTGCCAGTCTCTATCAACATGAGAAACTAAGTGTACATCTAGAATGGTCAATATATTACTGAATGACCATCCTAGGGCAGAAGGAAGTTAGACATGAGAAATGTTACATAGTAGATACTTCGTGCATTTCATTTAAATCATAGCTGATTGCATATAAGTTTTTAAATAATTTAATTGTTTCTTTACCTTTTCCCTATAAGGTCTCAAAACTCAAAAATGCTTAAATTCTTTCACAAGAATTAATGCATATATAAATCAATTGAAATAGAATAAAATACCATGATATACTTTGGTTTAAAAGTTATTATACCAAAACAAATGCCTTTTCCATCTTTACCAAGAACAGTTCACACAAGTATCAACATCATAACTAAGACTGTTCTTCTCCATGAAGGCATCCATTCACACCTGCACTTTGTTAAACTTTCTTAATCTAACTACACTCTCACTTTTCAGGGTGTAGTCTAATAAAGATCTGAAAATTTTTAATTTCTTTTTATCCACTGAAAGTCATTAGAAATGAAACTAATAGAGGAAATAGATTCATCTTGCATAGAGAGCTCAATTACAAGGCTTACCATTAGCCGTGCATCTTCTCTTTCCAAAATTTTCTGAGTCTGGTCATCAGGGAACTTTAATACAGTGGTTATAACTTTCGCCATGGTCTACAAGACAAATGAGGGATGACTACTAAGAAGCAGTGAAGCATATGAAGTCTCAACCCATTCTGATATGTACCGCTGGTGGGATTCTTTAGTGCTCTCAATGGAAGCCATGAACAAAGAAGTATGATGTGAAGGTATTAGTCAAATAAATACTGTAACAGCCAAAACTAGAATTTGAATTTAAAAGGACTCCTTACAATGTCTGGGTTTATATTATTTTAAGATCTATTTTCCAATAGCATGATGGTATATAAAGATCTAATGCTCTTCACCCTTTGTCCTATTAAGACGGAACTTCATTACTCAACATTTAAAAATCTTTTCATTTACAGAAATCTGTAAGGTCAATGCCAAAATATGTGCCCCAGATAGTAAGAATCAGATGCCCCCACCCTGTTCAGCTTTAACTAAATCACATCATATATCTCATACACACGGGCTACTGCATGAACATGAACATGCTTAGTAGGTATTTTTCAAGACATGCAGCACATTAGCCTAATATAAATACAAATTACATCTTAAATAAACACAAGATGTTTTTTGGGGTAGAAAACATGATGAATAAAAACATTACACATGGTGGCTTGCAAAACAAGATTATAAATTGTGTAGATCTAAATAAATATACCGTGAGTCAGAGTGTCACCCATAAGCTCCTGGAAAATTCTCCTCAAAGGTTGAAACTCCCTATTTTGTATCAAGATGAGATGTATTGAAGAAGACAGAGAGGAAAGAAGATACCACTTATGAAAAAAGTATGATAATAAATTCAGGCAGTGCTTACATACAAAGTTAGGTGTTAATACTCTCCTGGAGACTCTTACAGTCAATGAGAGGGTAACCCAGAAAAGTGACTCGAACACTTTGTTCCTGGTTACATGGACTCTTAGTGTAGGGGAGGGAGTGGGACTGAGGTTCTGGGGAAAAGCATTAAAACAGAGGCAGTCTGGGGATTTAGCTCAGCGGTTCAGGCGTCTGCCTGGCAAGTACAAGGTACCAAGCTTGATCCCCTGTAACCACATACCACAGTGCCGGGCATGGTGGCTCATGCCTATAATCCCAGCACTTGGGAGGCAGAGACAGGAGGTTTGCTGTAAGTTTGAGGCTGGCCTAGGCTACATCATGAGTTTGGGGCCAGTTTGAACTACAAAGCAAGACCCTGTCTCAAAAAACAAAAACAATGGTGGCACAACACAGATTTGCCGACACATTATTAGAAAAAAAGTATAGTTTATATTTATATATTTTCAGGAAAGAAATTTTTAAAATATTCCTATAATGTACTAAGCCCAGGCAAGATATTTTATGTATTTTAAATACTTATTTTGGGTACTAATATTGTTTATCAAATAAACCCCCACAGAGTAGAATTTTAGTTTCAGCTCACTTCTTCCTTTTATTTTCACTTCTGCCATTTTGCTAATTAAAAACAAAAACACCATTTAAAACAACTAAGTTCTTAAAGAATTCCTAAGGTATTTTATCAAAGTATTTGCTATTTATATTGTATTACCTAAATTGAACAGTATCTTATTGCTAACCTGAAGGCTGGAAACCAAGTATATAAGTGGCATGAAAGGGCAAGAGAAATAGGAAGTAGCAAGTGAGCATTCCAGTATTCCCTTTTTATTAACAGTGAAGCAACTTCTTGTATACTAATGAGAGTGACAAAAATTTACAATCCAAGAATATATAGATATAAAGAACATTTTTCTAATTTCAGTATCACATCAAACTTAAAGTACTAGAAAATCTATGTATAGTCATAATGAAATCACATATAAATGTATGAACTAGCATGTTTACTTAAAAAAATGGAAAAATTGCTGCTACTTGATTTTGTACATTTCTAGACAACATTAAATGATAAATCCACATCTAAATTCATCAGTGATCCAGAATCTGTAGCTGATTCCTAATGAAAGCCTTAAAGCTTGTCAGAAAACATGTTAATGGAGAAGCCCACACTCTGAGCCACACTGTGGGAAAGAAACCAGATTGTTTACAGACCACACCCTCAGATTCTACAAAGTAAGGAAGAGGTTTGAGGTTTCCTCATCCAATTAAGTTTAAGATGAAAAAAACACACTTTACTGAAAAGGAAGACAGCCT
>PVIR01026324.1:0-24033 GCA_004026965.1 Petromus typicus | reverse complement strand
AAAAAAAAAAAAAAAAAAAAAGAAATCAATGTGGAGAGTACTCTAAATAAGAAACCCCACTTGACCTAGGTATTCCCCTTTTAGGTATCTTCCAAAAAATTAAACACAACATACTACAAAGAAATATATGTATCTATATTTATAGCAGCACAATTGATAACAGCTAAATCTTACATGTAACCTATATGTCTATCTACAGATGAATCGATGAAGGAAATGTGGCACTGCATTTATATACAATGAGGTACTACTCTGCTATAAGGGTAAATGCAGTCATTTGTAGGAAAATAGATGTCTCTTAAATCCAGAATGTTACATGAAACAATTCAGACACACAAACTTAAATATCATATGATTTTTGTTATAAAAGAAATCAAAAGTGTAACTAAATCAAAGAGCAAAACAAGGACAGATAATAGGAAAATAGGGAGATAGATCTTTTGTAAAAGGGAAGGGGACCAAGAAAAGCTGGGATAGGTTAGGGAAGAAAAAGAAGAAGATGTAAAAAGAACTAAGATGCATCACGTACAGGTACTACCTACCCACTGTGAATGTATTCATTCACTGTAATTAGTACTTTAAACATGTACAAATTTTAAAAACGATGTAAGCATAACAGACTATCCTTCCCTCATGAAGTTCTTTAATCATACCTTATGTTTGGAGTGAAAATTATACCACCACTTCAAAAGTTTAATGTGTAGAAAGGAGATACTTATATTCAAAAGTTAGGGAGGATAAAGACACCTATCTGGAAGCGAGTTATTATACCTTACTCAAAGTGGTAAACATCAAAACCAGTATTGTCATTAGTTTCAAATATACAAATGTTAATACAAAGAAAAATCACTAAGAACATTCTGCAAAGTGATATGCCAAGAAACCAAAATAAATAGATCAAAATGCAACTCTTAAAATTGTTCAGTAACCCACAGGAAGTAAAAAATGGGAAAATTAGGGGAAAAAAGGTTATAGAATGAGAGATTTAACCAACAATATGTCAATAAGAAGCTTAACTGTCAATAATCTACATATGCCAATCAAAAGATATTGACAGAAAGGATTAATGAGAAAAAAGCGCAACTCAACTAAGACACTCATTTCTATGGAGTTAAGACACTCAACTCTATAAGACACTCATTTCAAATATGACAGCTTTTGTAGTTTGAAGCAAAAGGATTGAAGAAGATGGATTATAAAAATATTAATTTATTTCCCCAGTGCTTGGGATCAAACCAATGACCTTTTTATATACTATGCAAGTACTTCTACCACTAAGCTAAATTGCCAGCTCCAAACATAAAATGAGAGTGTTAATGCCATATGAAGTATGGCATTAGAGAAAAAACTCACCAGGGTAAAATGGTAAGATAAAATAATGTCTTCATTATGAAGATATGGAAAGGGTAAACAAACAGTATCAAATAGCAAAGCTTCAAAATACATGAAACAAAAACTGATATAGAAGGGAAAAAGAAATAGAAAAATCCACTATGATTTCTGAGAATTTCTATCTCAAAAAAATTGATAGAATTGCTAGCTAGATAATTAACAAATATGTAGCAAAGTAGAACACCACCTATTAGCTGCGAGCTAACTGGTATTTACAGAACACGATGAACTAGAAGCACAATGTGCACTCTTTCCTAGGACTCACAGAACATCCACTGAGAACGAAATAAGACAAAACCCTCACATTAAAAAGAAATTGGTATCTTACTGAGTATACTGTGACCACAATGGCATCAAAGTAAAAATCAATAACAGAAAAGTAACAGGGAAATCTCTCTACAATTGACCAGAACAGAATCAAAGTAGAAATCAATAGAAGGAGACAAAAGGAGACTCTCTAAACATTTGGAAATTAAATACAAAGCAGAAATAGCATATTCCGTACTACAAACATTAATACAGCTTTATACAAAACATAATGTTTTAATTTAAATATTTTTTATAACAAAGCATAATTGTGCACTTATGTAGCCAGTCCCATCTTTACTTTTCTCCTGCCTTAGGTTATCAGGTCCTGCAGCAATTTCTTCTAGCATTTCTAAACAACAATTTCATATTGGTTTATTTATTTAAGGATAATCTATGATGTCGACAGTCATAAGGGCCACACAAGTACAGCTGCTACTACCTAGAGAGAGAGAAAGATGAAAAGTTTCTAACGGTTCCTTCCAGCTGGCATGAGTGTATCAACTTATGATCAAATTATATGACTAATTACTCCTTGCAAATTTCTTTTCACTTAAGAAAAATCTGATGAGATTTTATCTAGATGCAAATTGATATTTCAAGTGTTCCTCCAAAGGCTTTGGGGGTTCTAAAGAAACCCACAAGTTCAAGTATTTTCTGATTTTTCTTTAGGTTCAACTTCGCCATAAAAAACACTTGCCCTATTATCCCACAAGTAAAACATTTCCCCTAGAAGGCCACATGATTATATTCCATTAGTAACAAATATCGAAGTTGGGAGGAGAAATTTAGAGGTGTGAAGGCACTGAATATTTTATCTTCTTCCTACTTTCTATTAATTTTAAATTAAATGTTTTTATTACCATCATCTTATTTAATGATAAATTCTTGGAGAAGAAGTAGTTTATCACCATGCCCATTTTATAGCTGAGGAAATTTAAGGCTCAGACAAGAGAATTTACCTCAACAAGGTGATACAGCTAGGAATTGACAAACTGGACTCTTGGTATTACTCCAAACCTATGTTATTTCCACGGTATACTTCGTGGTCTTTCTAGGCAGGCTGGGAAAACATTCCTCAGCATATCTCAATTCTTAGGAAAGCCTGCCAGCATTAGCATAATTTCTTTCAGGATGTGCTGGAGAAGTTAGCAAAGGCACACCATCAAGATCTTCCAGGTAATAATCTCTAAGACCAAGGGAAAGAGTCGCATGAGACACCTCATCCCGTATGTGGTTCTGCAGTCTGTTTACACCTTGTGGACCAACACTTCCTAGTCCACGGACTTCCCAGTCCATCTTTCCCATTGCATACTGACTCTCTAGGGCAAGAATTACCCAATGGGCTAAGAAATGGTCTCACTCCTATTCCTCAGCATTGCCCAAGGCCGTGCCCATAACCTTGCTGCCCGTCAAGCGTACCAGTGTGAAGCTCTTGGGAGAAGCTGCCCAGCGCTTGACCGTGGTGAGTGGCCACTCCTGCAGCACCTCCTTGGTCTTCTCATCCACTCGCATCACTGAGTCCTTGGTGACCCCCAGGAGGCGAGGCACCAGCTTATTCTTGCCTTTCATTTTTTCCTGAAATAGGAAGGACCAAACATTAGTGATTTTTTAAAAAAAGAATCTCTGGATACAGCAGTTTGTCACTCTTTATCTCAAGTCACCCTCCACGTGTGTTTCAGTGGAGGCAGGAGAATTTGAAAACCATGATTTGGAGTGAAAGTGGACAGCACATTGAATTAAAGGACGGGAGCTAAACTAGACACAGAGAGGCTGCAAAGGTTCACAAAGTCCCACTTCATGAATAGATCCATTGCTCCCGAAACAGATCATGTCAGAAAGAAGAGACAGAACAATATGAGGTACAGGTGCCAACTCCCCCATGATGACTGTAAATTTCTTGTACTGCAGACATGCACCAATAAAACAAAATTTACATAAGAGGGGGAAAAGAAGAGACAGAATGAAAAGGGCACCCAGAGAAAAACTTGAGATGAATTCCAAATACTAAATGATCCTAGCCAAATCAGTAACTAAAAAGGGTGAATTGGGATTTTTAAATAATTTTAAATGAGCTAAAATTTCCAAACTATGATCTTCCTAGGAAATACAGTGATTTCTCACTTAAAATGTACCTACAACATACTTCTATTTGATTTCTTCATTTTTGGGGTCTCTGTACACCTTGTGATTCTTAGAATAATTTTCTTGCTGTAAGTGAAGACTACTGAAAGAGTGGGCTCTACCCCTTACTCATACCAACACGAACACCAACACCAACACCAACACCAACACCAACACCAATACCAATACCAATTCATGATTCGTGAGCAACTGAGGAAGAATAAACAGACCCATAGCATTCTTGTAATTCTTGGGTGAGAAATAACTTTCCAGAAAGACTTCAAAACAAGAAACTATAAAGGAAAAGATTAGTTGCTTTATCTAAAAGAAAATGAAAACTTTTATACATCTTAGAAAAAGAACACGAGAGATGGGTAGTCACTGACAGAGGGACAGAAGATTAGAGAGAAAGTGAAAGAAATCTTGCAAGAAGAATTAAAAACCAAGTAATCAGAAAACAAATATTTACAATAAATGTAACAGTAAGATGACATATACTATGCATACCTGTTCTCATAAATAACAAACACATAGAGAAAGTACTTTCAAAGTAATAAACTGTAAGTAAGTAATATTTCACTTATGTCAAATAGCAGAGCTTTAAAAAATTCTCAAAATCGGGGGCCGGGGATTTAGCTCAGTCGTTCCGGCGTCTGTCTTGCAAGTGCAAGGGCCCGGGTTCGATCCCCGGTAACCACGTAACAATACTGGACGTAGGAATTCACGCCCAGCGGCAACCATTACCACACACCACATGTGATGGCTCACGCCTGTAATCCTAGCACTCGGGAGGCAGAGAGAGGAGGATTGTTGTGATATGAGTTTAAGGCTGAGCTCAGGGCCAGCCTGAACCACAAAGAGAGACCCTGTCTCAAAAAAAAAAAAAAAAAAAAAAAAAAAAAAAAAAAAAAAAAAAAAAAAAAAAAAAAAAAAAAAAATTCAAAATCAAGGAAGGTTTAAAGCCAGGCAACTATTGATGGAAGTTTATGATGGCAAAAGCCATACGCAAGAAAACGGTCAATACCTATCCAAAATATTCCTACACTTCATACCATTTCCCTTTAGGAACTTTCCTTCCTTTTTAAAAAAAAGTTATATATGTAATGATTATGTCACAAGAAAACAAAGCAGAATTTACCATAGTAAAACACTAGAAACAGCCCAGACGTCAGTACTGCAATACTTTCTGTGTAATAAAATCAGTTTATAAAGATCGGTTTATATATAGTACAAGATTGGTGGCAATGGTCCTCTCATGTGATGGTATTATTGTATTGTAATTCTTCCAAAATTTCACTTAAGGTACATGTATTTTTAGCACTGTCAGGGAAAAACTGTTTACAGAAAGCCAGCAATGCCGAAACTGCCATTCTCAGGGGAACACACGTGCACTTTCATGCTGCTGAGGTGTGCAGGCACGGGTGTGTGTGCCAGACCCAGCCCTGGGCCCGGGCACTGGAAAGGGGCTGGAGCTCCTCACTTCCTCAGCATTATCTGCTCACCTTTGGAGCATCTCTGAATGGTTGGCACCATCATCGGGTTCAGTTTGCAAAATGAAGAGACTTAGCGTGACTGCAGTGGACAGCAGCAAGCGGTAAAGCCACCAATGAAACGGAAATCTAAGCAGCTCAAAAACACAGCTAAATGCAAAGCGGACTGTCTTCCTGAAGAAAGTAGACATGGACAAAGCTGAAACCCACCCCATTACCTCTCAGTGGACATTTAATGAACCTACAAAGTGATGGGCACAGTTCCCCTTCAGCATCCTCACTCAAGAAACGCCGTGGGGGGTGAACATGGCACTTTATCAGCCGTAAGTCTGTAAAGTAAGGGGAAGGGGCAGTCTCTTTCCAGAAAAAATATCAGCAAGAGGTGGCATCAGTACAGAGCAGATGATGCCAGTTCATCCAATTTATCTTTGGAAGTCACCAAGAGGTTAAGAAGTGCGTGCAGGGAAGTTGTCACGTGTGACTGGTGGAAGCCCATCTGCTGCGACCGGGATGTATCTCAGGTGAAACAAGATACACAGTTGCTGTCCTCTTTTCCCATCTGCACTCTTCCCCAGGGTGGGAATCCGGGATGCAGGAATATGAATCCTGACAGATTATCACTTCTTTCAAGCATGGAGAGGAGGCTACAGCAATTAAACAACCTAGAGTGGACACGCTACTAGCAGGTCAGGACCAGAGAAGACAGTACAGGAAACTGGCAAAATACTAAAGCAACAGAGACTGCGGTCTGGGGATGTAATTATCTCAGTGTCTGCCCACAAAACCCTGAGCAGCTGGAGAACATGCACACAGCAAATGGCTGAGATCTGGGCTGGTGCTGTAGTGTTGTTCCTGGTGCACAGGCCTGCCCCAGACCCTCAGCGGCAGGGGTGTCAGGGGAGGGACAGACATAGTTAGGCTCTCACGTTTCGTGTGCCTCAGATCTCAGACAGCCCCACCTCTCCTTCAGAACCACCAGCTACACAGAGCTGATGGAGATAAGAGCAAGCAAGCTCCAGGGAAGCCCCACCTAACTCAGAGCCGGCACACACATACCCATCACAGCCCTGATTTTTTTTTTTTTGCACCAGTCATTTAGAAGTGGAGGTGGGGATGGGGAGACCTGAACAGCTTAGTAATATGATTTGTGTCTAGATTTCCTGCCAAAGTCTCATGTGCTCATCGATGGGGATTTTTTGGAGCTGCTGGGTCTACAATGTGTGATGCTGGAATCCACGGAGCATGATCACTAAATTAGCTTACTGATTGGTTTGGTACAGTTCCAGGAAGGACCAAACTATCAAGGACAGAAAGAAGGTCTCTGCTTGTCCCTCTGACTGCTATGAACTGCTTTTCTCTGCCATGCCACCCACCCTCGGATCCAGCCGGGGTGAACTGAAACTCTGACAAAGTATGGGCCAAAGGAACCTTTCCTCCTTTGACTTTTGGTGTTGGGTATTTTGTCTGAGTCAAGAGAAAATTAACTAAAGTAGTTGATTTGGTTTTGAAGATATCTAGCTTGCAAACATTAGAAGCAGGAGAAAGTAGGCATTACGATCCATTAATGAGCTCAGCCTGTCCACTTTCAAACATTTCTCAACAGCTATTGTAGACTCAGGGCTGCTGGCCAGCTGTGATGAAGCTAGCCAGTTGGCCAGCCTTTCTCACAGGAAAGGAGAGAGGCTGACTCTTAAGTCATCCGTGCCTCACATGTGAGATTCCAAACTGGACAGAGAGATATCGTAAGCTAAAATTCTGGTACACTTGGGCTCTCAGCCACTTCCTTTAACACAGTCTAAACCCAGGGGTCCTCTCCATGAGCCAGCTTAGCTCACTAGAGTTCTCCCATGGCTGGGCACCAAAGGACCGGCTCATGTGTTTCCTTCTGTTATCAGCATACCTATCTGTTTTGGTTGAATGGTAGAAATGGTTGGTTGCTTACGAGCAAAATCAGGTGTTCAGGACTATTAGTCATTTGTTAATACAAATGGCTAATCAGTGTTAAAGTTTTTGACTTTAAAAATCAGTGTTAAAGTTTTTGATTTTACTCATGATTCTGAGAAGTTCTGCAGGTTGCCCCGAAATCTCCAAATCGTTCAGAGTAGGGAGATTCTGTTCTCTAGATAACTTTTTTTTTTTTACGGTTTTCTGAGACAGGGTCTTGCTTTGGAGTTCAGGCTGGCCCTGAGCTCAGCCTCCAACTCACATCACAGCAATCCTCCTGCCTCTGCCTCCCGAGTGCTGGGATTACAGGTGGGAGCCACCACGCCCGGCACTGTGGTATGTGGTACGGATTGCTGCTGGGCGTGAGTCTCCATGCCCAGTATAGGTATGTGGTTACTGGGGATCGAATCCAGGTCCTTGCGCTTGCAAGACAGGTGCCGGAACCACTGAGCTATATCCCCGGCCCTGTTCTCTAGATATCTTACTTCAAGGCATTGGATACAACTGCTGAGAAATTCAAAGGCAAATATAGAAGGAAAAATGGTTACTCATGGGTTTCACTTTCTGAAGAGTAATGATATTCTACGAAGAGCATGAGAAATGCTCTATAGTGTGCATCAGATTTTTATTTAGCAGATCTTGACGAAATGCAAAAGTTAATCACTGAAAGAATGCAGACAATAGCAGCTTCTCTTCACAGAGATCTCATACAAGATAGTCTTTTTCTCTACATTACAGTGGTATTTGGGTTCATGAGCTTGACTTTTCCCACCATTCTGGAAAAGATGGCCATGTTTATATTCATGAAGGAAAGATGGCCCTAGTAGATTTGGTCACTCAACTGCAGATAAAAACAAAATTCTGCCTAATGCTTCTATTTATAAACCAAACTGTTCACAAATAATAGTGCTCATGAGCCAAAGCACCACTGTATTTGACTGAAATCTCATAGAATGTCACAGTTTCATAGATGAACAAGCTTAGGGATGGAATTACTAACTGGCAAAGCCAAGATTCCAAGTCCAGATTTTTATTTCACTTTTCTTAGACAACAAGAATATTGTCATCTAATCCTGTTCCATATGGACTCATTACACGATTTATAAAATGTTTCTATGTCCAGCATAGGGCCTCTATTTATGACTTGACAGGTAAAGTGAATTCTCCATTTTTAAATAAAAAATCAAAAGAGGAACAATATTTGTGATATAGGAATTTAGGTTTCAGAGTCCATAAGGAAATCTTTATGAGAAAAGAAACATGTTCCCTCATTTACATGTTGCCTAGGCCACTTTCAGACTGTGAGGGTGAACTGAAGAGTACCACCAGCAGCGCTGCCTGTGTTCTCACATACAAAACCTGCCATTCCCTGTATCTACCTCCTGAATGCTAAGGTCAGTGAGAAAAGTGAAGGACTTAGGCTCAAGGATATGGGAGACGTGGGAATCAAGAAGTTTAACAAATAGCCATTCATGCCAGGTTCTGCACTTGTTTACACGTATGAGCTCTCTTAACCTTGATTCAAACTCTGTATGGAATCATTCTCATTTTCTGATGAAGAAGCTGAGACTTAGAGAAGTTAGATATATCCCTGCAGGTGATACAAGTCTCTGCTGTTTCTCACCTAAATGTATATTACCCTCCTGAACTCTAGGCTAGCCTTCCCCTCTCCTGAAAGTGAGCACTTTCTGTTATGAGCATAAAGTGAGTATTAGGGCAAAGTGACCAAGGGTAGAAAACACTATGGAAGCAACTATAAACCTACCCAGAGTCCTCTCAGAATACTGATGACTAGGGCTGCAGATTTAGCTCAGTGGTTCTGGTGCTCGCCTTGCAAGTGCAAGGGCCTGGGTTTGACTCCTGGTAACCACGTACAACAATACCAGTCATGGTGATTCATGCCCACCAGCAATCTGTACCACATACCACAATGCCAGGTGTGGTGGCTCATGTCTGTAATCTCAGCACTTGGGAGACAGTGAGACACTGTCTCAAAAAAACTTAAAAAAAAATATATAATTATATGTAATATATTATATATAATATAACATATTTATTATATATATATTGAGGATTAAATTCAAGGCTGTGTGGTATGGGAAACTGTGTTCACTATCAGTACTTAACTGTATAGAAAACTGTATTTATTTCATGTGGAGCTTCCAAGAAGATCTTCAAAAGTCATGAATGATGAGTTGGAACACTTGCTTCCAAAACACTTCCTAAATTAACTGAAATTGAGTCCTATGTTGGCTTAAGGTCAGAGGAATCTGTTGATTATGCTTATAAAAATTGAATCGCTTAGACACAAATTTTTTTGGAAGGAGTAGTATTCTTCATTCTTTTTATCATATACACTGAATGGTTTTGGTGGTTTTTGAAAAATACATACATGAAAAGCCCAGTTTATGTGGTTGGCATATGTCTAAACAATTTAGTCAGTCAGCTTATTACAGTTAGCAAAATATCTGAAATGACACTATTTGATATGCATTGTAACACACATGGGTCTGTATGCTGAAATTTACAAAATGATGATAAAAGAAATCAAAGAGGATCCAATACCAGTTCATGGATGGAAACACTCATAAAAAAATCAATTCTCTCCAAATTGATCTATAAATATAATATAATTCTTATCAAAATCCCAGTGAGGGCTTCTGTTGACAAGGACAAACTTCTCAACTTGTATATGGAAGAAAAGACCTAAAATAGCTAAATCAATCTTGCAAAAGAAGAAAAAGGGGAATAGAATCACATTATTTTGGTGTTAAGGCTTAGTGCACAGCTGCAGAGATCACCATGGTGTGGTATTAGCTATAGATAGAAACCTAGATCAATATAGCAGAATAGAGAACCTGGAGATGGACCCATACAGATGTGTTCAAGTGAATTTTGACAATGTTACAAAAGAAATCCAATAGAGAATGAAGAGCTTATTCACCACATGGTGCTAGAGCAACAGGACATCCACAGTACAAATTATGAACATTGCTCAAAATGGATGAAAGACAACTGTAAAAACATGAGAAAGAAATATAGGAGAAAATCTTCAGGACACAGGGCTAAATAGTTCTCAGAAATTAAACTCAAACAAAATCCACACTTGATTCCCAGTACAGAAACACAGACAAACACACACACACACAAACACACACACACACAAACACACACACACACAAACACACACACACACAAACACACACAAAAAACAAAACAAGATCCACATAAGGAAAACTTGATAAAATACAGTATCTTCACTAATACTAAGAATTTTTACTTTGCAAAAGACCTTAAAAGGATGAAAAGGCAAGCTACAGATTGAGAGAAAATATTTATAAACCATGTATCTAACAAGGATTTGGACCAAGGATTAAGAACTAGCCAAGCCAAATAGGAAAAAGCGCCGAACAATCTAGTTAGATAATAGGCCAAAGACATGGACATTTCACTGCACAGAATAGACAGATGGCAAATAAGCTGGTGAAAAGATGCTCTCAAGTCATGAGCCATTAGAGAAACACGAACTAAAGCACAATGAGCTATCAGTGCACACTGAACAGAATGGCTTACACAAAACAGTGGAAAAGATCCAGGGAGATGGGATGACTCACGCACAGCTGGTAAGAACATAAAATAATACACTCACTCATAGGAAACAGCCATGGATGAGCGTTTTAATTTCTCCATATCCTCACCAGTACTATTACCTGACATTCTGATTCTATGTCATTTTTACAATGTCCTATGTATATATAATTATTTCAAAACAGAAGTTTGAATATTTTAATATATTTTGTAAGATTAACAATCATATCAATGAGTAGTCATTTTGTTCCTCCATTTCCTAACTTAAGTATTTTGATTTGATATTTATGTCTTAAGCGCAATTCTTAGGATGTCCAGGACTATGTGATAGCGGAATGATATGGAGGTATAGATTCCAAATGGTATAGATTTCCCTCCAACACTTTTTGCTAAGCATGATAATGATGATAGGTTTGAAAGTGATACTCTATCATGTTGACCAAATATGTTGAGCTTGTATTCTAGAATCTTAAAGATCTTTGTAAAAAGGATATGTTGAATTTTATCAGCAACTTCACATAAAATAATCATGTTGCCATCTTATTAAATCCACTGATGTGCTTGTCAAGGTTCATTAATTCACAACATGGAATCGTTCCTAAATTCTAAATTGAGCTTCTTTTAAAACAAGGCAAACTATGGCCAAGCAAATTATATTAGAGAAAACTATGAAATAAAATCACATATCATCAAGCAAAAAATTAAAGTGAGCAAAGTTGCATTAATACTGTACAAAGTTATAATAAAATATGAAATGATATATAATTATAATACATAAAATTATGTCTATAACATATATAATAAATTACCCGTACCTCAGCATACAATTACAGATATAATTTCACATTAATTTATATAAGTAAAAGTTGTTAAGTGTTACCTACTTTCTTGACGTCCCTCTTCAAAGAGATGTAATTTTTAAGAAAAAGAAGAGAAGACGGGTGCACAGAAAAGGAGGAAAAAGAGGAGAAAGGAAGGACAGAAATCTCTATTCCTTTCTTGTTTTGCCTTAAATAAGTTTATGAAGCATAAGACTGTGGTATACCCGGAGGCTTGTGCTGTCCCTCTGATGAGCCTACTGACTACTCACAGATATTTCAGTGGTACTAACTTGTCTTTGGAGAACAGGTGTGTGTTCTCTTCAATTTTCTATAACAGTGTAGCACATCAAAGGAAACCAACCCAACGTAAAGTCTAATGGCAGGGCAAGAGGATGTGAATGGAATATCAGAGATGAATTTCACACTTGAAAAACTGCAGAAAAACTCAGTAGAAAATAGATGGAAATTGTTGGATGTTGTCAAAGAGTGTTAATGTCTGTCCCTGGGAGTTACTGGAACTCACTGACTACTGGTTACTCTTCTTTATAACAAATGAATATCATCCTTCTGCCATGGGCAGCTCTTCTCTCCTGCACAGGTGGGACATGGGGAATATAATCATAGCAGCTCTTTCACTAAGCTGCTCACAGATTTGACTGAGAAATGCCTGGTGTAAAACTATTTATTAAATATTATTTTGTTATTGCTAGATAAAGTCAGCATTACTTAGATGGCAAACCAGTATCATTCAAAAATCCAACTGAAGTTTAAAACTTCCACTCAGTGTAGATGTTTCTTAAAAGCAAAGTTTTTTTTTTTTGTTTTTTGAGACAGGGTCTCGCTTTGTAGTTCAGGCTGGCCCTGAGCTCAGCCTCCAACTCACATCACAGCAGTCCTCCTGCCTCTGCCTCCGAAGTGCTGGGATTACAGGCACGAGCCTCCACGCCTGGCACTGTGGTATGTGGTACTGATTGATGGTGGGTGTGAGTCTCCACGCTTAGTATTGTATGTGGTTACCCCAGATGAACCTGGGCCTGTGTGCTTGCAAGACAGGTGCCAGAACCACCGAACTAAATCCCTGGCACAAAAGCAAAGTTTTTGATATGAGCTTCCTTCCTCGGCAAGGTTGCTTTGTTTCCGGTGTATGAGTGGGAGCTTGTTTAATTGATAAAACTAGCGCACATGAAGCATGTGCCACTGTGAAGTATGACATCTTGATTCTCCCTCTTCCAAAAGGAAGCCACCTGCTCCAAGGTAGGATCAAGAGAAGCTACCTAGAGGGCACAAGGCTCTGTCTTCCCACTCTGGACTCAGACAGCAATTACACTGCACTTGGTTCCATCCCCATTTGCTGTAAGCAACATAGTAGATCTGACAACAGGGAAGAGTCTTCTGCTTGGCCAGTGGTGACAGGCTTGAGCTTCCTAGACTCACCATAAAAGCAAGAGGAAATAAGTGAAACCTAATACCTGAATGACTAAAACAGAGTAGCTCAGGTCTGGAAAAGCAAAGGGGGGGTTGAAACCCTTGGCTGAAGTTGTTAGAAGACTAAAAAAAAGACACCCAGAGAGGAATGACCTAAGCCTGTTCACAAGCTGAATTTCAAAGACACACGCCTTTAGTTCTAGCAATAAGACAAACAATTCTCAAGAAAACAGACAGAAAGGCCACCAAAATTCCATAACCTGTGTGTCTCAAGGGACATGCATTTCTATACTGAATTTATGAATCTGGTGTGGTCTATTGTTGTCAACAACCTTTACTTAGGCCAGTGGATCAGGATGGGCATAAGACAGTATCAGTGGACATTAGAATATGCACAGTGAGCTTCCTCCTTTGTGACTTTGCAGCATGACAGTGACCCAAGCAAGCCCAGGCACATCTGCCCACAGACACAGGTAGATAGCCGGCTCACTCATCTCCAGGCTGTAGTAAACCCAGGTTACCAATGGCCACTACAACTGTTGGGCACGTGCGACAAAGCTTATGGCAAATGCATTAATGAGAGCAAAAAGAGGATAGCCCTCTTCACTCTGCCCAACTCACCTTCACTAGGAAAAAGGACACACCATATGTCCGGAGGGACCGGGCTAGCTTCACATACTTGACCTTCGCTTCTATTTCACTCATCTCTCCACAATTCTTATGTTCCTGCAAAAGGGACAACAGTGGGATCCGTTACTGCAGTTCTGCCAACAGGTACACCTGGGGCAGAGGTGGCCACTCCAAGTAGGGTACACAGGGGCTATGAGCATACAGTATGTGACATATTTCTCCACGACACAGGTAACAGCTGATCATGAACACAGCAGGTAGAAAGTTCAAGTGTATGCTGTCAAACTAGAGCTAGAATCCAAGCAATCTATGTGTTTCACAACCAAGTGCAACAATTCACATACATGTGAAGTATGACAGAACAGGAACAATAATTATAATTAGATTTTTGAAGGACTCCACGTCCCCAGAGGTTCAGGACCCACACTTTAAATAACACATGGAAAAATGTGTTGAGAGATTTCATTCTAACATGTATTCAAATTGGAACTTTTCCAAACAGCAAAAATATATATGTGTGTACATAATTCTTAGAATTAACACTGGGTAAAATAACATTAGATAACACAAAATTTAGATTTTTATTTTTCCACTTTAAGGTAACCTGACCTCTTGGACTAACAAGAGTGCACCATGATAAAGCTGACGACAGGCCTTTTCTTACTGAATGTTTAGAACGGACAAGTCTCTGACTTTTAAAATAGCCTTCGATTGTGCACCAGTTCTAGTTTCCAAAAATTACATCTCAGGAATAAAGAGCTCCATGTAGCTTCTCCCTCAGTGTGGTTTAATGGTTTATCACCTTGTTTCAAAGCTACCACAAATAGGCCTATGAAACGAAATGAATGCACATTGTTCTCAGAAGGGCTAAGTAACCTTCAGCAAGAAAATATGGATTAAGATGAGAAATCTGTCCAAAGTAGAAGTGTCAGGTTCTGTACTCGAGTCGCCAATCATTCATCACATAAGAACACACGCACAGGGTGCAAAACTACCAGTACAGAGGGCCCTTCCACTAATACATGAGGACAGGAGTGAGTAGAATAATGAATGATGCACATTTCCAATACCTGAAATATTCTCTTTTCAGCTCCTCTCTGTTTGATGTACTCTTTGGGCAAGAATTCCTTTAGACTGAGAAAGAGAGAAAAAAAAAAAAAAAGGTAGGCATTTATTCAAGTTCTGGGGTGAAAAGCCAAGAAAAGAGACTGTTAATAAAATCTATGGTTAAATCATTAACATTCCCAATATTTTATGGTGTAATTAATAAGCTATCATGTCCTATAGTCCACTTATCTAAGAATATCTAAAACCTGACAGATTTTTAAAAGTTGAAAATATATTTAAATGAAGAACTTTTTTAAAAAATTGATTTTATTGGTACATTTTATATACATATTATCATATTCAACATTGAGGGTTAGTACCAGTATGTGACACCTCTTGAGTCTCATTTTTTTCTATTTCCTTGCTCTCCTTACAACTCTGCACCCACTCTATACATAAGCTTTGTTCTTTTTTTAACCATCAAATTTTTTCTTTCCCTTCTTTACTTGAGCCTACCCACCCTTTTCCCATTTCCTTTTTGAATTTTAAAGGAAGCATTTCTAAGATCTAATTTAAAGTGAAAAAGGGCCTAAGAATACGTAGTATGCTGCCTTTCCCAAGAAAGGGAGGAAGAGGCCTTTTCTCAACATTTATTTGCTATTTTCAACATTTGTTTTTTTAAAGTAACAGGAGGATAAATCTTGTAGTAATATACATGGTTTTCCATGGGAGAAGAGTAAAACATGAAGAAAAAACAGGATGAAACTAGAATTCTCGGACTTTTCCTTGAATTAAGTTTTTCCTTCTGAAATCAACACATGAAATAACAAAAGAGCAATGCTTGAAACCCTAAAGACTGAAAACAGCAGTGTATCACGTTGATGCTGCTACTACAAAACATTTATTTTACATAACTGTGAAAAGCAATTTTTGATTGTATACTCTTAGAGGGATGTATCTTCAGAATAAAATGAGCCATGAAAGGTACAAAAGTAAAACCATTGGTTTTGTTACTTTAAACCCACCTCTTTCCTCTCCTTGCTCCACAAATGCACATAATATAAAGTTGGGTTACGAGATTACACATAAATGGGGTGCCATTTACAACTAGGATAAAGTAAATGAGTATTTTCACTGTACGAAACCAAGATTTTCCACATAAATTAGGTAAACATAAATATAAAGCAAAACAATACCTCACTAAAAATCCTATAATCTTTTATCTGCATTGGAAATATTGATCTGAGTACTTGACTGATTTATCTTTTTTGAAAAAGATTTTCTAGCTATGTCCATGGTAGAAGCCAGGAGGAAAGATATCCTGGGGGAGCTCACCGCAGCACCTCAGTCAGGGGGTACTGAACCACCATTTTCTCTAAAAAAAGAATTAGGATACCTTGGAGAAATGACAGTCTAAGTCTAGGGCAGACAGGTGTTCAATATTCCTGGTACCTCTTATATCTTGTCAAGAAATCTATCAATGTGACCCTGAAGCCAATATCAAGGGATTTCTACTTTCCAAAATCTTATGATTTTGAACTCTTTATATAAAACAAAAAAACAATAAAATGAACGCATCATCAGAATTCCACAATGATCCACTAATGGCCAGAGACATTCATCTACTTCTGGGATCAAAATATACCTTTCGATTATTCTGAAGTGACCTCTAAACATCGCACAATTAGTTTCAGCTTGTGGGAAAGTGTGAGCATTAGAAGTAAGACTGCAATGTGGCAAAACACAAACATAAATAAAAATCTCCAAATATATACGAGTAATACTCTTTTTGTTGATGTTGTTGTTTGAGACAGGGTCTCGCTTTGTAGTTGAGGCTGGCCCTGAGTTCAGCCTCCAACTCACATCACAGCAATCCTCCTACCTCTGCCTCCCGAGTACTGGGATGACAGGCGTGAACCACAACACCCGGCACTGTGGTATGTGGTACTGATTGCTCCTGGGGTGAGTCTCCACACCCAGTATTGTTATGTGGTTAACCGGGGATCGAACCCAGGTCCTTGTGCTTGCAAGACAGGCGCCGGAACCACTGAGCTATATCCTTGGTCCACGAGTAATACTCTTTTAAAAAAAATCTTTATTGGTACATTACATATGTGCATCATGATTGCACTCCATAATGGGGATTTCTACCAGTATAAGACACAACTTAATTCTCATTTTTTCCCATAGCCCTACCCACCCTACCGCTCCCCCCATATACATAAAATGTTTCCTTACTTTTTTGTTATAATCTCATTATTTTTCCCCCTTCACCCTATTTTACTTTGAGCATTTTCTATTTCACAATATATAACATACAATGCTAGGACTTATTTACATCTTTATTTTCTCATACCAGAGAAAAGATGCGATATGTACCTATCTGTGACCTATTTATTTCACTTATGAGGATATCCTCAAGGTATGTCCATTTAAGTATAAATGATTTGAACTTATCATTTTTATGGCACAGTAATACTCCATTCTGTAGAAGAACCACAGCTTTTTTATCCAGTCTCCAGTTGATGGACACTTGGGTTGTTTCCAACATGTAGCAATCACAAATTGGGCTGCTATAAATATGGGTGCACATATGTCATTGTGATATGAGCCTTTTAATTCTTTTGTGTATATACCTAACAGGGCAATGGCCGGGTCAAGCGGGTCCACGAGTAATACTCTTGTAGTAATATAAATGCTTCTCTATGGGAGAAAGAGAAAACAAGAAGAAAGAGAAGGTTTTCTATATTTATTTCTCACTTTAGTAGGTTAAGAACACCAAGGAATACTGAAAACTGATAAAGAGAGGTATACAAGCATTTCTTCTAATATTGCTAATTTTAGGTGATGGAAGCATTCATAATTAATAAATATAGAAGGAACAGAAATCCAAAGTCATCACTATAAAACTCCTAAAGAAATAATGAGTACATCAATTCTAGTGACTGCTTAAAACCAATCAATGGCAAGTTGATCAGGAACTTTAATAACAGACGGACCCATTTGCAACATCTAAACCCAGGGAGGAGTTTTAGTATTAATGAAAACGGATATCCAAGGATCCAAGAGGAGGAACACAGTATCACCTAGGAATTATTTCTGGCAACAGAGTAAGTACATATATAATTGAAACAGCATTAATTAAGGTCCTGGATCCAAATAGTAGTCAACAAAAAGAGAGACAGAAGAATATGTTCAAGGATACCACTAGTCAAAGACAAATATGAGGAAAGCTATGAAAATGTTCTAGATTCTTCACAAAGAACTGGTTTGGCAGTCATGGTTTAAATAGAGAAGACATAGTAACACATTAGAGGGTTTAACAAATATATTTCCTACAAAGTGACAGGAACAAAAAGTAAAATACTGTACTGATTTTAGAATAGAGATATAAATCAATGGAATAAATTCAGAGATATTAACACTCATTCTCTCGGCGACAACCCTCTTGTCTGTCAGCATGTCTGTGGCACAGGCAGAATGTGGGAAGGGACGGGCCACCCATCATCTGGCCAGCCAGCACAAGGTCCAACAGTTCCAGCTCAGCTGCTGTTTGGATTACCAAGACCCAGTGTGGAAAGTTCCTACGCATGCATACAAAGGAAATCTGTCAGTCAGCTGGGAGAAAGTGGATCGGATTGTCAACTTTCACTGGAAATGTTCTAACTGTGCAAGCTCTGGCCGACGCCAAGTCCCTTCCTCGGCCTCCTTAAATCTTCCCATTCATTCTCACGGCGACAACTCCCTCACTATGGCCTGTCTGTGAAGGATGCCCTTTCTGAAAGCAGTAAGAATGATACATCCTGGGCCCACCAGTGAGCAAACCACGCCATGCTCTTATTCTCTAAGACGTGCAGGAAGTTGCAACTCTGCAGCAGGTAAACTCCTCTCTCCCCAGCTTGGCTTCTGCTCTACAGGAATCAGTGCGATAGTTCTGCACTGTGCTGCAGCTGACTGTGTACTAGATGATCACATAATATACATGCCCGGCCCGACAACTGCTAGTGCAGGATAATCGCTGGGCTACTGGAGGCTTCCCATTTTTACAGACTTATTAGGTAAGACCACTGTGAAACACTGAAAAGGAAAAAAAATCTAAAACATACTCTGCCCTTATAATGGTTTGTGAGTGCTTTTAAATTCCCTCACACACACTGCATTAGTGTAGCCCTTCCAGATGCTAGACTCCCAACCAGGGGCTCACACAGGAAAAAAACTTCAGCAGGCACATTTGATATATTAGGTTGAAAGTTAGTAAAGTCTCTCTGAGAAGTAGGTACTACAATACTCATTATGATCCTATACTTGAAAAACATTTTGGGGGTTATGTAAAGCATGTGGACAGAGGGTTTCTACCCACCCCCAGCAACAACCATGTGGGACTGTCAAACTCTGGGGTGTTTTCCAAGCAGGAGTCAAATTCCGACAAAAGCTGCAGCAAGGAAAGATCTCACTTTATACATGGACTCATGTGTATACACTTTATACACGGTCAGTGGTGTGGGGTCGCCCACTGTCACAGCTAGTAGGTCAAGATTCTGTACGGGGTGGGGTGGGGATTTAGCTCAGTGGTTCCAGCGCCTGTCTTGCAAGCACAAGGACCTGGGTTCAATCCCCAGTTAAACACATACCATACTGGGCATGGAGACTCATGCCCAGCAGCAATCAGTACCACATACCAGTGCCAGGCGTGGTGGCTCACGCCTGTCATCCCAGCACTTGGGAGGCAGGAGCAGGAGGATTGCTGTGATGTGAGTTTGAGGCTGAGCTCAGGGCCAGCCTGAACCATGAAAAGTGAGACCCTGTCTCAAAAAAAAAAAAAGATTCTGTATGGGCTCTAAAGATAGGCACTTGTCCAAAACGCACCTGACACTTCCACCTTACCTTTCAACCACATAGCATCTCATGGAATCTGTATTTCAGACTAGCAAATAAACCACAGAAACACTCACCAGATAATTACAAAGACCATGTAGCACAGATGATTTTTTAGTCATGCTAAGAAGCCACTGGAATCAGAAAAAGGGAATTTTATATTTAATGTATTTGCAGGAACAGGATCTGGATTCAAATCTAGCTATTTCACTAAAATCTCACCCTTTCTTTTTGAAGATGAGTTACACTTTTATTTTTACTGTGTATATTTGGAAGGCATATCATATGGTGCTTTGATACACACATACATACTGAAGTTACTCCAGTCAAACATATGAATACATCCATTGTCTCATGAGGTTACTATTTTGCGGTAAAATAAGCAAGCATTTTTACGCAACTTCTCGTACACAGTATTAGAGTTTCCACACCTCAAGCTGAGTATCAGATATCTAGGCTTATTTCTCCTATATAACTGAAACCCCATATCCTTTGGTCTCCATATGCCCCCTCCTCCCACCTCCTCCCTGCTAACCATTTTTCTACTGCTTCTATATATTCTTGTCTACTTTTCTGTTCCACACTGAAGTGTAATCACACAGGACTTCATTATGTGTCTGTTGTACTGATTATAATGTCCTTGAGGTTCAACTATGAAGTTACGAACAGCAGGCTCTCCTTCTAGCCAAACAGTATCCTCTAAACAAATAACAAAATCACATTTTCCCATGTAAAATTTAAACTTCCGGTGCAAGAAATTCCTACAGAGGAGTCCCAAAGATGTCTCACAGTCTGGCAGTAAGTTAAAGACATATGGGAAGGCCACTGTCCTTCGGGGAAATGTTAACCACCTCTCATCTGTTCCACAGTAACTGCCACCAAGTAACTCCGTGACCTGAGGCATGTTACCACCTCTCTTTATCATCTGAAAAGCAGAGAGGATTCTGGCTTAGGGTTGTTGCTCCTCATATGAATTGGTAGTAAGTGATCTGCCCTCACACACACACACACACACACACAAGCACACATACACACACGCATACACAGACACACACAGAGTGCAGGGAGAGATGCTTTAAGGACAGGGCTACTTATAGGACATAGGAATGCTCAGGTCTCCTGATGTCAGCCTTTATGGTCATTCACCAAAGAAATGGTACCATGTGAGGCTCTCACACTGTGATGTCAGGGCCAGAAGGACCAACACCGGTGGTTTAGGAGCTTGCTAGAAAGGATCCTTTTCAGGCTTACCCTGAGCTGACACACTAAGTGAGACGCTGTGGCAGTGGGACCTGCAGTCTGCTCTAGCAAGCCCTCTGCATGGGGTTTGAATCCAGACTCAAAGAGCAACAAGCCTGTGTGACTGACAGTCTGACACGGGTAAAGCAGAGGTGGGAAACGCGCAGGTGGTCAGAAAAGCTGAGGAGTGAGATTGCTATGTGTGTTAGTTCCCACGTGCAAGACAACAGAGTACTAAGGACTGTATTATCCTGTTTCCAGATCCAGGTACCGGCAGGTTCTGCTGGCTACTGAAGCTACAGGGTTCAGAGGGGAAGAAGGAAACCTGTGTTTTCCTCCCACGGCTGAAAAGCAAGCTGGTCAAATAACCAGTCATCCCACTGGGGAAGGAGATGTCTTAGGGCCTAGTGTCTGCCTAAGGTCAACACTACCACATGGGGAACATGGAAATTTTGGAGGAGATGCATGCTAACTAGAGCAGCCTAGCAGAAACACGGGAGCTGGGTCTAGAGACATAGTTCGTTGCATGGTGGTTCTGCGACCCAGAATCAATCCAAACGCCCTCTGATGAAAAGCGTGAGCCCCTAGGCATTAGGAGGCTGTGCTGGGAAGAAGCAGTGAGAGTGCCACCAACTGAACATCACAGCCCCAAACTAGTAAAAAAGCTCACGGCTATTAGAACCATAGTACAAAAGCTTTTCAAGGTAGGCACAGTGTAGACCAGGGCGTTAAGGGCCTTTGGTTGTATTTTAATTTAATATGGTGAGGCAAATTAAAGGTAAGTGTCAGCGGAGGAAAAGCAAGAGCTGAAATGCCTGTTTCACTATTCATTTGAAAACAGAGACCCCACAGCCCAACTACTCTGACTAAAGCACACAGGGAGTGAGTTCCAAAGAGGGACGCAGTGTTTGAACAGATGCCAGGTGGAAAACTAACTGGGGACCTCCTACAGAGTCAGAGCTTTGCTTGTTGACAGTAGAATTATCTCAAGTTTGTAGGGGAAATTTCCCAAGTCTACTCTAAAGCCTTTCACAACATAGATTTATATCCTAGGTTGCTTAGTTTTCTTAGTAAAATACATCCCAGAAATAGCCACACACAGGAAAAGGGCTCCAATCTTCAAGGGTAAGGGGTTTTCTTGACCAGTCACATGCCTGTCACTGTTGGGCTTTTCCTTCCTGTATCAAGCAGGTGAATACAACCTTTTTGCCACGCCTTGAACCTCCTAGTTTTTCCTCTGATACACATTTTACCTGCAACCTCAGTAAATGTGAGCTCATATCTCAGGGCCACACTGTCTGTGATTGTCCATACATTAACTGTAAAACATTTTAGATTACAGAAAAGCATATGCCTTGTAATTCATACACACACCACCAAGGAGAAATCTTGTTTTCTGATTGCTATTTGCCCTGCTGCTATTAAGCAGATACAAGTTTAACTGAATTCCCTTGTCCCTTCTTTGTTGAATGACAGATACTTTCTTGAAGTCAAATGCAATGATTGATAGAAGATTCACAGATAGAAGATAAAACAGTTCCACTCAGATTTGTCTGTAGATTGAGTTCACTTTCAGTAAAAATCCCACATATCTACAAACACTAATATATCCAATTGTTCTTTGTATATTTTTAAATACAAAGATCCATATTTCCTCAATGTCCTATTTCTTTTGTAAAGTACACTGGTGTGTCCATACATTTAAATTTATGCTGATGTGCAGACATAAGACACTGCCCATGCTGCTTTTGCATTTTCTGGATTGCTTATTAGGCTGAGTATTTTTTATACTTTAGAAGCCAATGGAGCTTCTTCCTTTCTGAAGTGCTCTTTGATATTCTTGTGATCTTTTTCTCAGATTTGTCATTAGTATCTTCTGAACGTTAATTTGTCCTTATAAATTATACATACACAAATATTTTCTTTCCAGCTAAAGCCTCACAATTTACTTGTTGACATTTTTACCTAATAATTTTAATTTTAATAAAGGTAATTTTAATAATCTTTCAAACTACTACTATATTATTCTAAGACAGTGGTGTTTACTATAGTATTATAAGAAATTTAATAGTTGTCTTCCATGTATCTTCATTTAGTTTTGGCCTTAACTAATTTGTATTAATTTTTAATAGCTCTAATGAGATATCTACATTAACATTGTTTCCTTATTACTAAATGGGATTTTTATTGAAAGTGAACTCAATCTACAGATAAATCTGAGTAGAACTGTTTTATCTTCTATCAAGTCTTCCTACTTATTAATATAGCAAATCACTCCAACTATGCGGATCTTTTATGCTCGCCCATAAACTTTTAACATTTTACTAGAGATCTTGAAAATCACGTAATAGCTTTGTCTTTAGGTAAATTACACATTTTCTTCCTAATATAAAAAGTATCTTTCATTCTTCATTTACATTTTCTATTTGTTAACTATATCTGGGATTGTTTCTGATGTTACAATTGATCATTTTCTTTTCAGAAATTCTTAATCCTGTAGCTTCTTTATAGATGGACTAGATTATCTCCACAGGTAATCCTGCCATCTGCAAATGCTGACAGTTCATTTTCCCATCCTGACACTGTTGATTCTCTTCCTCCCTGCGCTGGCTCCTAAGGACACTGTGCTGACAGGAAGCACTGACTGCAGCCTCCTTTCTGAGAGGAAAGGAAATGTGTTGCGGTGATATTATCAAACTCCCAATACATTCCCCATATATATTCCTGAGCATACTATGTTCCCTCGTATTCCCAGTGTGTCACAAACTTTATTTTCCCATTATTTTATTTTATCAAATTCTTTGTCTCCAATAACTCAAAGAGCCATATAGTCACACATTTTATACCCCATTAACACACTTTCTGAGGCCATAAAGCTCAAATCCTGCCTTCACCATAGTATTTCCTTGCTTTCCTACTCTAACATAGTACATTTTTCTCTGAAACATAGTTCCAGTTCTGCTCCTGCTTTATTTTTCTATCCTGATATTCACTATTATTGAATGTATCATGTATTTTACTTACTATTACTTGGATCTGCCTCTTCATGTGAGAATACAGAGCTCATGAAAAAAGAATGGTTATTGTATATGCTGTATGACTGGGCTTAAGTCCTCACGTTACATACTCACTACATGAATCCTGGAAGAAAT